>CAHIKZ030005396.1:0-75000 GCA_903632075.3 Acanthosepion pharaonis
TCATCCAAAAAAACCAAAATCGGCCGTTTTTCCAAAATTTCGTTCCATTTCCCAAATCCAAGGCAAATTTCAAATTTTTTTAACCTTTTTTCCTTCTTTTTTCAACCAAAGTGGGGGAAGGAAAGAAAGAAAAACCTCTGGTTTTTAAAAAAAAGCCGGGGTGTTCCTTTAAAATTTCCAACCTAAGGGTTTAAAATTTTTAAACCCCAAAATTTTAATTTTTAAAAACAACTCTTCTCCTTACCCTTTGGAAAGTCAAAAAAATTTCTTTTAAAAACTTTGCCCTTTTTTGCAAAGCTAGGGCGGGTTAAAAAAATTTTTAAAAGGGTTTTCCCTTTGAGGAAAGGGAAAAATTGTGAATAATTAACAAACCCAAGTGGAACCCCAGCCCCGGGTTTTTAAATTTCCCTTTGGGGGGGGATCAAATAAAGCAAATTTCAACCCCCAGGTTTTTCCCCTGAGATTAACCCCAAAAGGGAACCCCGGTTTGACTTTTCCCCCAGTTATCTGCAATAATCAGTAATCCGGGACCGCACGAATCTGTCACTAATTTTTAATAATACTACACCAGCTGTTTTTAAACTATGCTAATTCATTTCTACTTGTCTTTTGTGAATTTTTATTATAACCTGCTGGTGTTGGGCTTACAACCGCGTCATGTTGGACCACCGGTACCCGTACGCTCATTAGAGTTAAGCAACGTCGAGCCTGATCAGTATATAGATGGGTGACTGATTTGGAATAGAGGGTCCTCTAAGTTTATTTTATTTTTTGATAGTTACGATAACAATATGAAAAAATCCCTACAAAAATAACTCTAAAAATCCATAACGTTCTCTCACACAAATGCGTTCTTTCGTTTAATACTTTTTAACGTAAACATCTCCCTCGTCCTGGAAATGACGATACACTTCATCCAGCAGCGAGGAGTCTGATCAGGATATTGGGTCCTAGCTATGGAAAAATTGTGAATCCCCAAACAAAAGACCAAGAAAGGTTTATAGTAAAAAATACCAGCAATACATTTTTATGCAAAAAAATACACTCAATACATATTTATATAAAATGAATAACAATTCAATTTAAGGCAAAATAACCAGCAATACATTTTGATAAAATTACCGCAGAAAGAAATAGCAACCAACTGCAGGAAAAAATCCACTTCGTCAGTCATGTATCGAAAGATAAATGATCGCCTAAGCGTGTATCGCACATGGCACATGACTGACTGACATGCTAATACCCTTGGGAAAGGTATGAATCCTCCTCTTCTTCCCCACCCAAGCTATGGGTAAGAAGCAGGACAGACTGGATTCTATAGCCTTGGATGGCAAATGGTCTACCGCCGAAAGAAATGGCAACCTCCTGCGGGGAAAAAATCTACATCGTCAGTCATGTATCGAAAGATACATGATCGCCTAAACGTGTATCATGCATGGCACATAACTGACTGTACTACTTACATGATGTTTTAAAGGCAAAATGGAGGTTTTAGCTTTTGCGTTTAGTGTAGTCTAACGTGATCGCAGTCCAGCAATTAATGTTTTTCTTAAATACGTGTTCAATAATTTCAGTTTAATGATGAAAAATATGTAGTGATTTTGTATGCCTAAGTTTCATAGATTAGGGAAAAGCATTTGATGCGTCACGGTACGAAAAATATATTCAAACCGCAAGTAAGAGAAGATCTATTTTGGAAAGATAATAATCCAGAAAATATAATAGGAGCCAACCGCCTGCATACGGACCGAAAATGAATTGAGTAAATGCACAAAAAATATGAAGGAGCGTAAGACAAGGATGCGTTTTTTTCACCTGATTTAATTAAACTTTACAACGAAGCTACCGTAAGAGAACTAGAAGTTCTCCCAGGATGTATTATTGGTGAGCGTTGGTGGCAGACGCAGAAATAAAACCGCCAGATCTCCGAGAAAAAATTGTAAAGGAAAGTATTGTAGAGTAGTTTACACAGTGGAGGCTTGTATTTCACTAAGTCGGTCCTAAATTAGGTTCGAGGTACAAAACGTTAGGAACTTACAATAATAGTTAATGACGCAGCAATCTAGTTGTGGTGGTTGATACTTCAATGTCCGACATCGACTGACTCACTCAACACCACTGAGCCTAACTGGCGACCGCTACTACTACTTATTATGTGTGGGAGAGTCTATTACAATAGAATAGGTAATGTTCTGGTATAACAGAAAGCGAGAAGAAATGGTTACCCATCAACTGTAAGATGGCATGGTTGTTAGCATGAAGGTACATACCAAGATGCTATTTACAAAGTGGAGATATCAAAACAAAGTACGATGCGAAAATTTAGACGTATAGAGAGTGTTTTAATAGGATACATAACATTTGACACCGAAATCGGAAGACACTGGAATAAAGGATCTTTTCTAAATGCTAAGCAAAGTATTAAGAAGCAAGAAAAGTTCTTTATAAACAAAGAAAAACTGCTGAACTGCTATGTTTAGGTTTCAATCTGGGGACAGTGCAGAGGATTCGGAAAGTGTTGGATGATATATCCTGTCAGCATCATGGTGTTTCGAGTGATCACTAATGATGGCGACGTTATGCTTTCATTCATTATCCCACAGGGATTCAAATTCAACACGGAGACCTGCATCAAGTGCCTTGAGAGATAATATTGTCTTGAGTCAAGGAAGTAGCCGTTGGAAGGCCTTATGTCTAGCAACAGGACCCTGCACGATGCCAGACAAGCTGGGGAACCCAGTCTTGACTGTCAGGCAATTTCTGCAACCGCAACACCTGAGTCCCCATAGTGCAATCCCCATTTATTATTATGTGTGGTGCGCAGTTGAGCGAGAGACCAAAAAAACTCCTTGTAACACCAAAGATGAACTGAAGGCAAGGATTATGGCAGCATTCACCAACTTAAACAAGGAGACAGTGCAGAAGAGTTGCAAGAGATTCGGAAGTCATCTGGAGGCCGAGGTTGAAGAAAATGGCAATAATTTGCTCTTTAGTATTTCAAGATATTTGTGTAATGCTGGTAAATAAATCTGTTAAAGTAATCACCCCTTATATCTGGCCACCTAACTCCACAGACTGCAAATCCCTTGATTATTATGTGTCGGACACAGTTGAGAAAGAGGACAGCAAAACTCCTTCTGGCACCAAAGGTAAACTGAAGGCAATGATTATGGCAGCATTCCCTAACTTAAAAAAAAAAGGAGAGCGTCCAGAAGAGTTGCAAGAGCTTCCGAAGTCGTCTGGAGGCAGTGGTTTAAGCCAATGGCGATTTTAGTGAATAAATTTACTCTTTAGTAAATAAGCACATATTGAAGGGAAAGGTGAAAAGTGTAACATCAAATAGTCTACATAACTGTTATGGGATCTTACCCATAATAATCATAATGGACTATTCCATACTTAATAAATACTGCGCCTCAGGAGTAGGCAAGGAATGAGTAGTTCAAGTCGTTCATTTTTTGAACAGACTGCTCGGTTTAACTCTCTGTCTCCGGACGGAGAGGAACCCGAAGGAGGCTACGCCGAAGGGCGGAGTCTCCTTCGGGGAGGTAAATCGGCCTCGAACCCGTTTATACGGGTTCAAACGGGCATATTTTGGGCCGAGCCCACGGGCTCGGGAATCCTAACAAAAAAACCGACCTTGTGTCACATGTTGCCCCAGTGGGAGGGAGACTCAATATCATGAGTAGTTCAAGTCGTTCATTTTTGAACAGACTGCTCGGTTTAACTCTCTGTCTCCGGACGGAGAGGAACCCGAAGGAGGCTACGCCGATGGGCGGAGTCTCCTTCGGGGAGGTAAATTGGCCCTGAACCCGTTTATACGGGTTCAAATGGGCTATTTTTTGGCCGAGCCTAATGGCTCGGGAATTCCAACGTTAAAAGGCCTTGTGCCACATGACACCCTCGTGGGGGGTGACTCAATATCATGAGTAGTTCAAGAGTCGAGTCAAGAGGCAGTCCGAAATAGAGTCGCGTTCAGACAATTACTGCAAGACATTGGAATAGTGATACTGGTCGAGACTACATTGTTCTCTCTACAAAACCTGATTGTTCATACTAACACTTTCTACTTCTCTGTATATATTCCTGTTTGTAATATATCTGTGTTATTCCATACCTGTGTTCGAGTTCTTCTTTATTGGTTCTACCTTGGACTATCACCGTGGTATAAGGAACCGGACCATAACAATAACGAACCTGTGTAAATAGATGGCAGAAGAAATAACGAGAACAATAGTAAAAAGAAAAACATTGCCTAGATTTACAAAGAATAAGGGGATCTTGGAAGCCATGATCGCCCACTTCATGAAGGGACATGGTACATAGAAAAATGTATACACAATATAATTGAAAATGATTTTTTTACCTTCTTAATTCAATAAAGGACAGGGAGTCAAAGAGTAAAATAAAGGGTTGTCCTTACCCATAAAAGACGCCTAGCAAGCTCTAAGTACAACGAACAATCTTCTCTGTGATATGGTGTGAAGAGTGTATAAAACAAATGTGTCAAAACTTCCTTCACGAGGATGATATGGTACAGCAGACAATAGAGCAATATGAAGACACGCTTAGAAATCTATCATGAGCAATGATTTTATGTATTAACGATTTTTTTCTGAGGATTGGCGCCCGCATTATTAATTTTGACCAGTTTTCTTTTTATCCTATGTTTTATTGCTTTTCATGGCAATAAATAATCGTTTTCGATTTTATCACATTGAAATAAGCAGCATGGATAAAAATATCAAGGGTTGGTTGGTTTTACGACAAGTCTAAACTTGTTGGGATATTTAACCCTTTAAAAAATAAAAATGCAAAATGTAGCACCGAAATCCGAAGGCAAATTGGAATAACGAAAGACACTGTCAAAAAGCTAAGCAACGTATTAAGAAACAGGAAAATGTCATTACAAAAAAAAACTGCTGAATACGGGTCCTTCTATAAGGAAGTAAATGGTGAACAATTTCCTCACAAATGAAGATTGGTTGTAATTGTTCAGCGGTTTTTTTTAATGCCGAAATCTAAAATATTTTGAACGCATTTTTTTAGATAGTAATGGTTTTAGAAACACAAGTCGGGGAGAAAAGAAGTGGATTCATAAAATGCGTGTAAATTAATATAATGAATCCAACTTGAATTCGAACACAACAGAAATCAGAAATATCGTGGATTGTTTGATTTTACATGTCAAAACTTTCTGAGATATTTAATACTTTTAAGTCAACCACAACATTTTGGAGACAGTAGGCAGTAACGGGTCCCTGTACCGCTCCAGTAAGTATCTGACTCCTGGTACTATCCTCTACCTTTTACAAGAGCCAAGTGAAATCTAAAACGGAGTATTGCTGTCATATATGGAAAAGGAGTTGCCCAGTCTTCACTTTCCAATCTCAGTAGAGTCCCAAAACGTCTCCGCTTCTTTGATGACAAGTTATTTTTCCACCCTACAACCGCTTCCACACAGACGAAATGTCGCAAACCTTTGCTCTATCACTATTTCAATGGAAGGTGCTCAGATGAAATACATTCCTTAGTTTCACCGGTTCAAAGCTTCACGGCTAAGAGCAGCCTTGCGACGCACATTGTAGCGAACCACCCTTATCCTCTTCGCATTCCATTGGTGAGACGTAAGTTCCACTCGAGTAGCTTCTTCTTGCATAACTCTGCTATGTGGAACCGATTCCCAAGAGATGATTTCGCGATCATTAAAATCTTAACCTATTCAATTCTAGGATTAGTCGTTATTTCCCCTACGTCTCCTTGGCGGGCTCAAATTTTAATTGTTAATAACAAACGGCATAAAAAGAAATTAGTTGCGGAATATAGAAGTATTAATAGATTCACTAGACTTGACACTTGCCCCCTATCACAAATGGATGATCTGGCTTCGGAAACCTCAAAATATAAAATTTATTCTTCTTCGAATTTGAAGAACGCATATCACAAAGTAGCTACTTTCTGTCATATTTAGGGATTGTGGGGGGGTTGTCTAGTTTCTTATAAATATTAGGGATTGTGGGGGTTAGTTTCTTATAAATATTAGGGATTGTGGGGGGGTCTAGTTTCTTATAAATATTAGGGATTGTGGGGTTGTTTAGTTTCTTATAAATATTAGGGATTGTGGGGGTTGTTTAGTTTCTTATAAATATTAGGGATTGTGGGGGGTTGGGTTTCTTATAAATATTAGGGATTGTGGGGGTTGTTTGTTTTCTTATAGATATTAGGGATTGGGGGGTTGTCTAGTTTCTTATAAATATTCGGGATTGTGGGGGGTTGTTTAGTTTCTTATAAATATTAGGGATTGTGGGGGTTGTTTAGTTTCTTATAAATATTAGGGATTGTGGGGGGGTTGTTTAGTTTCTTATAAATATTAGGGATTGTGGGGGGTTAGTTTCTTATAAATATTAGGGATTGTGGGGGGTTGTTTAGTTTCTTATAAATATTAGGGATTGTGGGGGGTTGTTTAGTTTCTTATAAATATTAGGGATTGTGGGGGTTAGTTTCTTTTATTAGGGATTGTGGGGGTTGTTTAGTTTCTTATAAATATTAGGGATTGTGGGGGGTGTTTAGTTTTCTTATAAATATTAGGGACTGTGGGGGGGTTGTTTAGTTTCTTATAAATATTAGGGATTGTGGGGGGTTGTTTAGTTTCTTATAAATATTAGGGATTGTGGGGGGTGTTTAGTTTCTTATAAATATTAGGGACTGTGGGGGTTGTTTAGTTTCTTATAAATATTAGGGATTGTGGGGGGTTAGTTTCTTATAAATATTAGGGATTGTGGGGGGTGTTTAGTTTTTTATAAATATTAGGGATTGTGGGGGGTTAGTTTCTTATAAATAGTTCTTGTACATTTTGTAAATATTCATTGTAGTTTAGATTTTTAAATTGTTATTTTATCCCCACCCACAGACAATGAATTATACATAAGAGAACTAGTTAGTACTTTCATGGAGACAATGAGGTATTATGGTGAATGTAGTAAAAACGCTAAGTAAGTAAGTGTTACTTTGGTGTTAGGAATATTGTTGTGTGCTTGGGTCAGTGTTGTATGTTTGGGTCAAGTAATACCTCTTATTCTGTAGCCCTCTACTTCAAGAGGCTCTCGGGTCTTCTACAGGTTAAACATCCCTGTAAAAAAGATACAAACCTATAATTAATACTGTTTTTTTTTATAATCCTATAATAAATATCTGGTCGTTTATTTTAATTTCTCTTATTAATACCGGATTTAACGGTGAGCATATAACTAAATACCAAATAGGTATCAAGGGTATACTTTCCTCAGGTATACACCAAGCCGAGGTAAAAAAAAAAAAATGCTGCTGGTAGGGAAAGGTTTAGTCAGCATGCCTAACCTATCAACAGCAACTAAAAAATCAGAGAAGAAAATACCAAATAAATTAAACCACATCACTTGAGGACTACCAACAGCAGCAACAACTAAAATGTATGGCCCATGTAACATGAAGATAAAAAAATAATGGCATAATGAAATATTTGACATTTCACACTAATTCAAATAAAAGGTGAAAATGGAACTGTCCATGAATACTAGAAAGAGCGATAACAGCTATTGGACTTGAGAAACGTATTTTGTTGAATTGTTTTAAGAAAGGTTTTATGAATTTCAACCGAGAGTAGTACTGATTGCTCGGTCAATCAATGCCGAATGTTTCCTTATAAAGAAACGGCTAATATTAAAATTACTATTAATTGGTCAGTGTCAAAATCAGTCTCTTGATTTTTTTCTTTAATTATATTTGAGTTTATAAACATTATCTTGGTGTGGGGATAAATTCTTGGTCATTTATATTTGATTCTACAAGCATTAATTTGTTTGAACTGTTGTTCTCATCTTTGATGCCATATTTACAATGTTTCGGCTATTGTACGCTCTGGCCATCTTCAGAAAGAAAGCCGAGGCGTACGACGGCCTAAACGTCGGGAATATAACATCAAAGATGGAGAAAACTGTTTGAACAATGTAAATAGTGCAAAAGTACAATACCTCATCTCAGAAATATAGATAGATACTAAATCTTTATTTAGATTAGCGATTAGAAAATACTGGTCGTCTATATTACAGTTATCATTTGGATTAGTTTGTTTTACGGCATATCAACACTTCAAAGGGTTATGTAATGCCGACAAGATTTTTATTGCTGGTAATATTTTTCAAAACTTTTTGGTAATATTTTTTCCAAAAAATATATTGCTGGTAATACCATTTTTTCCTTCAAAAATGTATTGCTGGTAATATATATTTTTTCTTCAAAAATGTATTGTTGGTAACATCTACGTTTCTTCAAAAATGCATTACTGGTAATTTTTTCAAAAAACACTGTTACACTGGTAATATTATATTGCTAGTAATAATTTTTTGTTCAAAAATTCATTGCTGGTAATATTTTTGGCAAAAATGTATTGATGGTATTAAAATCTATTTTTATACTTTCATGGTGTTTTGACCCCAGTTCGAGGGTTAACTATTTGCCCATAGCCAGGACCCTAACATGTGCTACCACCCCGGGTCAGTACGGACCTTGGAACACCAGCAATTAAGAGGTGGTTTCACGCTCCTCAAAACCTCCTGATCAGGGGCCTTGCTGTTGGATGTAATTCTGTCTAACCCAGGACGCTTTGAGTTTTGTAAATAATTACTTGGTGTGTTTATTACCCCTCTTCAGAGTTGGCAGTCGGTATATTCTAGGCCTTTACAGCAGGGCCATCGTAGATACATTAACTGGTGTAAAGTTCTTAAGCTCTTTGGATTCCTAACGTATGTTTACAATAAACAAACATACATCATTGGATGATCTGTATATGGCAGTGGTAAAAGTATTCAATGTATAGACGAATGGTACCCATTATAAATGCGTCAGGGAGATTCTGGCGAGAAAAATCGTCTATCACGACACAGTGAACCATATATCCTAGAAGCTGACCTAGCAATTGATTCAATATAATTGTTCCATTTCATATGAGCGTAAAACGTTAGGAAGCACAATGAGTCATTCTCCTTGAGGTTAGCATCAGCCATACAAATTTCTCTCAAATAATTTTTCGTTTTGAAGCAATGTTTTTTCTGTTTTTTTTTTTTTTTTGTAGGGGAAGTAATATTTATTTTCGTTTTTTCCCTATTTGATGTTTGCTATTTTCCTTTGTGTAAACAGCGACAATTGAACTCTCACACACCAGTCCAGAGCTCTAATCACTGAAGTGCACCCGTAGCTGCAATCCGTAAGACTTTTCCTTATTTATCAACTAAACGGTCCGTTGTCATCGCGTAGAGGGAAAAAGGATGAAGCCGACAAAACGCATTTATTAAAAGTTACATTTTACCGCTTTTTTTTTTCTCTCCGTCTGGCAGGAAAAGGCGAAATTTATTTGGTTGTTTTCCGCTAAATGAAGGATGAGACAGAAATGTTCTGGTGACAGAATCATTTAACAGAAACTGCGGGTGCTGAAGCCGTTTCGAAAAGGGCAAGTCCTTGTATAATGACGTGATTGAATGAGTGCAGTACAAAGGCTTGTCAGGCCAAATCTAAATGTTGATGAAGCATCAAAGAACTCTTTGCATCCAAGGCCACCGTGCCTCCAACATAGCCTTGGCAAAAGTCTTTCAAAATCCCTTTATACTTTTTACACAAAACAAATATACAATTTACGAAAATTCATAAATAAGTCTCTTGGCAAAAGTCTTTCAAAATCCTTTTATACAAAACAAATATTTTTACGAAAATTCAAAACAAATATACAAAATTTCAAAATCCCGTTATACTTTTACACAAAACAAATATACAAAATTCATAAATAAGTCTCTTGGCAAAAGTCTTTCAAAATCCCTTTATACTTTTTACACAGAACAAATATACAATTTACGAAAATTCATAAATAAGTCTCTTGGCAAAAGTCTTTCAAAATCCCTTTATACTTTTTACACAAAACAAATATACAATTTACGAAAATTCATAAATAAGTCTCTTGGCAAAAGTCTTTCAAAATCCCTTTATACTTTTTACACAGAACAAATATACAATTTACGAAAATTCATAAATAAGTCTCTTGACAAAAGTCTTTCAAAATCCCTTTATACTTTTTACACAAAACAAATATACAATTTACGAAAATTCATAAATAAGTCTCTTGGCAAAAGTCTTTCAAAATCCCTTTATACTTTTTACACAAAACAAATATACAATTTACGAAAATTCATAAATAAGTCTATTGTATAAAGAAGAAAAGAAAATAGCATTTATTTTGCATAAAATATTCTCCGTCTTCCTCAATTAATTTAACCTAAAGCTTCTCTATTAATGACGTAATGGATTGGTGGGTCCTACTAACATTTGTTTTCTTTTAATTTTATTTGTGTTACATTTTTAGTTTGTTTTTTGGGTTCATCTCACCCCATCATTTCATATATCGTGAAATTTTTATAAATTTTGGGATTTCATGGACTTCAGAATTTTTATGTCATGGGGTGTTTTGTAGGTCACCAGCGAATATGTGGTTTTGGTTTGGTTTGTTTGGTTTTACGGCATATCAACCTCAATGAGTCATTTAATGCCGATAACTTTTTTTTTTCAGGTAATATTTTTGTTTTGTCAAAAATCTATTTCCGGTAATAGATTTTTCTTCAAAAATTTATTTCCGGTAATAATATTTTATAAATTATTTTTGGTATTGAAACCTATTTTTACACTTTCATAGTGTTTTTACCCCAGTTTCGGGGTTAACTATTTGCCCATAGCTGGGACCCTAACAGGTGCTACAACCCCCGGTCAGGGTGCACCCGGGAACACCAGCAATTAAGAGGTGGTTCAACGTTCCTCAAAGCCTCCTGATCAGAGGCCTTGCTGTTGGACGTAGTTTATCGTCATACCCAGGACGCGGATGTAGTTTATCGTCATACCCAGGACGCGGATGTAGTTTATCGTCATACCCACTACGGCTGCGAATATGTGGTATTTTGGTGTATGGATTGAGAGTTGATCGATAAGTTCTTATGGTGAATGAGTAAATTGTGAATTTCTGAATGAATGGGTCGTGATTCAGATTAACTAGGACTAGGATAGCTAATGGTGACCAGCCTCTCCCCCTCCCATTTTTGGCCATGTGCCAAAAATTTCTGTTTCATCGGAAATAACTATATTGACTAGGATAGTTAGCAAAGATCAACCTCTCCCCACTTCTCCTTCGGCCATGTGCCACAATTATTGTATTGATACAGTAATAAATAATTAATTCTGTCTATCGGCGGAATACAGCGGCCTCTCTTATTATTTTTAGGGGTGGACGAGTCATATTAACATTTGTTTTCATTTTATCTTTGTGTTATATTTTTATTTCGTTCCCTGGTTTTTTTCCCTCCACATAATTTCAAGAAATTTTTATATATTTTTGTAAAATTTGAAAAGGACTTTATTCATGGGATATTTTATGTCATGGAGTGTTTCGTAAGGTCCCCTGCGAATATGCGGTATTTTGGTGTATGCAGAATTGAGACGCGACGGACGAGGTTTTGCGGTGAATGAGCAAATTGTAACGAATGAATAAGTCGTGAATCTGATTGAGAAGGATAAATATCAAAGCCTGCGGTACGGTGCCATAATTATGTATGTTGTACATAATGAATATCAAAGCCTGCGGTACGGTGCCATAATTATGTATGTTGTACATAATGAATATCAAAGCCTGCGGTACGGTGCCATAATTATGTATGTTGTACATAATGAATATCAAAGCCTGCGGTAAGGTACTTTTTTTAGTTCTGTTTCTTATTACAATTTCATAAACAGAGGTGAAGGTTGGGAACAGTGATAGACTGTTTTTCCGAAGCTGTGACTGTTCGCATCTTCAATGGAACTCTCTGCCTTGGGCAAAGAGGAATCCGGGCGAGGCTGTGCCGAAGGGTTTCGTCCGGGGAGGTAGACAGACCCGAACACGTTTGTTTGGGTTCTACGGGGATTTTTTGGCCGAGCCTACGGGCTAGGATGACCCACGTTAAACGTGGCCTTGTGCCACATATATCCCTCGTGGGGGAAGGGCTTTTATATATTCACAGAGGTGAAGGTTGACAAACTTTTGAAACCTGGGGGATCAGTCGTATCTCTTAACTCACCCACTGTGATTATAATCTTCAATCGTTGTTATCGGACCTTCAGTTCGTTCTTAAAAATTACAAATCATACTGTGCATCAAGATAAATCAAGATAAATTGAATATCTTAATTAAAAGCATTTCACTATTTACATTATTCGGACTATTGTCCTCATCTTTGTTGCCATATTTATTACAACGTTTCGGCCGTTGTACGCTTCATGTGGTTGGAATGTCGAACTGAAACTTTTATTTCGCTCGCTGGGTAGACTGTTCTAGTTCCACGTGCCATCTTTAATGGATGTCAGTTATCAGTTATTTCCTGTTAATTCCCCTCTCCAAGGGGCTGGTCTTCCTTAGCTGTCCTAGTCAATCCGACTCGCGACCCATTCATTCATTATAATTTACTCATTCACCACAAGAATTTATCCATGACCTTCAATCCTACATACACCAAAGGGGTATGGATCTAACCAACGCCTTTATCCATGGTGCCATGTGTCCTTGAGGACATCTGTGTATGAATTTCTGGGTATTATAAACCTAATGTCTTCAGCAACAATTTATTACCAGTGCTCATATTACAATTTTGGCTGTTATCATTACAATTTTTTACCAGAGCTCATATTGAAATTTTTGTTGTTACTATTGAATTAAATTATAGACCACTGGTAACAACTCAATATCAATTTAAATTTACTAAAACAGGCTACTTTGCGTGTCCCAATATAGATTGACAAGATTCATGAAAAAATTCTAGTGTATCTTTTACTGGTCCTAAATGAACATTGGTAGCTCTGGATCATTTATTTTGCTCGAACTACGTGAAGACGATAATCCGAAATAAGAATAAAAACTATAAGAGATGGAATAATTCGTAGCCTTGGCGGGGAATTGTTGTCAAATGGCATTCTGCTATTAATGGACACTGGTAACAACCCCAATAAAAGAGCAGTGCGCCTCTAAAATTAAAATTTATTTCTTTGAATGGTATTTTGAATGTTACTACATTTTCGTGGGGTTTCCTTCCCAATTTTGTTTAGTTTTGTAAATAGTTTTGATGTAATTCTTTGACAAGATTCATAAACCTACATAAGAAGACTAGTGTATTCTCATTTTGTATTTGAATGTGGTCCTAACATAATGCCTATCATGCTTTTCAGTGTTTTGGTTTTTGTTTAACGTTAAAGCAGAACAAAGACTTTACCTTTTGGTTTGAGTTCAACTGCTTGCAGCCGAGCATTTTGATTTTATTCAAATAACTACAGATTTTCTACGAAATCGGGAGGGCGAAATTTGGAACTGCCAAGATAAACACTTTAGAAAACTAAGGCTATTATTTTCTTATAAAATTCACGGGATATAAGAGATGGAATAATTTAAAGAATACTATCTTGAAATATATAGATGCCCTTCACAGGGTCCTTGGCTGTTTTGTTTGAATTGTTTTTTTGATAATAAACGGCATAAAAAAAAAATGAGTTCCTTTTAAATCGCGAGCCCGGAAGAAACATTCCGAAATTAAAGGAGAAATAGATTCACGTTATTCTAAACCCTTAGTAGTCTGAGCGGACCCCTGATACGGCAAATGGATGAATCTGGCGTCCAGTGGAAATATTCTAAACGAAAATTTATTCTTCTTTGAATTTGAAGAGCGCATATCACTGTAAAAAGTAGCCATTTTCTGTTACCATTTAGGGATCGTGAGGGAAAATTTATATATATATACATAATTTTGATTTAGATAGATTGATAAATAGATAATTTTGTAAATATACACATACATTTGCAAAACATTCATTAGGGGTTTAGATTTTTAAATTTTTGAATTTTATTCCAGGTAGAACCCCCCACCGGACATACACACTTAAACAATGAATTCCATGTAATTATTAAGAAGTAACTAGATTAATTCATATTCAAATTCAAAAAAAAATGGAGACAACAACTCCAGAAATAAAAAACAGAATTGTGGTGAATGGAGGGAAAAAGAAAAAGATAATTTTAAGAATGTGCTGCTTTGATGAAAAGAATATTGTTGCCGGATGTTGGTGCATAAAGTGTTTCTGGTTACACTACCATAGACAATTTAACGTTAAAGGAGAACAAGATGGGACGTCCTAAAATTTGTTTTTCCCCCCTCTTTGGCCTTGAGAAAATTTCAAATTTTTTGTATTTTATAAAATATAAAATAAATATTATTATCCCCAAGTAGCTATATTCCGGAGTTCAAAAACAAATGCGAATACACACAATAACATATACATGTATGTTCGAAGCATAGGGGGAGGAGAACGACAAAAATATTCACATATCCACACATTATTCATTTTTGAATGTTCCAAGATAACATAAGAAGGTGGGGGATTAAACTTTAACAGAGAAAGTTTTAAAAAGTCCTCCCTATCAAACAGTTGTTTATCTGTTTTCTTTTTTAGGTCTGATGAATTTAATCGTATTTACGATTCCAATGGAATAAATTATGACCATGGAATATTATTGTTTAAGCCTTTTATTATATATATATTTATATATATATATATATATATATATATTTCAGATACAGACAATCGAACTGAGGAACTATAATTATGATAGACCAGGGAAGGATACTATACCTGCTGATAAATTCTCACGGGCTCATTTTGGCACTATCCTACACAAAGAAAAGTTATGAGTTCCACGATCGTCTTTGTCACCCTGGTATAACCAGGTTACCCAACTTTGTGAAAGTCAAGAATCTACTTTACTCTATAAAAGATGTAAAAAAATATATGCGCTGACTGTCCCGTTCCTGCAAGACGAAAACCACGTTTCTACAAATCGGAAAAAAGGTTCGACTGATAAAAGCTACACAACCAATCGAAAAAAAAATCATATATTTCTTCGTTCTTCGTTCTAACTCGCAGGACCGTTATATGTTAACGGTAACAGAGGAGTACTTTGTTTTCTTTTGCTTGTCCCAATATGACAAATTTTGATGGACATCTCGGTGTGGGGAAATGGTTGGCAAGCTTGTCTCGTTAGGTCAGTTACGACTAAATGGTGATTTCGATCCTCGCTGGGAGTCCCATACGTTTAGCCTTGGGTCACATCTAAACTACGCTTAGAAAATACCCAGCGGCACCTCAAGGCGGTGTAATGGTTAGCAAGCTGGTCTTGCTAGAACCATTAAGACTGACTAATAAGTTCTATCCTCGCTGGGTGCTCGTTAGTTCGACCTTGTGCCACATCTAAGCTACGCTTGGAAAATCACTATGGCAACTAGTGTTGTAATTAATTGCTGAACTCGGATTTTCACCGTGCTCGGGACTCCTTCCTACATCCATTCCAATTGGGTTTCCTCTTTTCTATCTAAGGAACTGCGGGAGTACGTCACTGATTTGGGTATAGATACGAATCGAACAATCCCTTACAATCCCCAAAGGAATGGTCTGTGTGAACGATACAATGGAATCATCTGGAAGCATATCACACTGGCCTTGGCTTCGAGAAACCTGCAAGAATCTAGAGGGAATTTGTTCTAACCGCAGTACTGCATGTCTTGAGAGTTCTACTCTGTACCGCGACGAACACTACACCCGACGAAAGAATATTTTCATATCAATGCCGGTCACCTTGTGCTCATTTCGTTACCCACTTGGCTATCAGCCCTTAACCCGGTCCTCTTACGTCGTATTTCCCGTTCTAATAAGTACGAACCTTTTAGTCGACGAGATTCAACTGTTAGAAGCCTATGCCCATATCAGATTTAATGACGGGCGTGAGTCTACTCTATTTGTGTATGACTTGGCTCCTGTCTGAAAAAAAATTAGATCGGGGAGAAGCAAAAATTAGAGAACAAGATACTTTGGTGGAAAAAAAGCACTACAAAAGTAGAGGAGCCAGAATCTGATATCCATTCTTAACCATTGAGTAACCTTGAAATACAGTTATTTATTTTGTATAAAAATACAAGAATGTGGCACAAGGCCAAAGGGGGGAAATGAGAGGCTGGTCTTCCTTAGCTGTCCTAGTCAATCCGACTCGCGACCCATTCATTCATTATAATTTACTCATTTACCACAAGAATTTATCCATTACCATTCAATCCTACATAAAAAATACCACATACTCGCAGTGGAACCTACAAAACACCCCATGACATAAAAATTTGAAAGAGTAACCTTGAAATATATTTGCCGGTTCTCTTCGACTCTGAAGATCAACCTTCTACTCTCCCGAAAAAGAAAATGGACGGGGACAATACCATTGACATAAACTTCCCTCCATTTGAACTCTTCCTGAATCATCCACCTTTTTGCTGTACTATATTTAAATATCCTTTTTTTTTTTTTTTATATTCTATGCTTTTTATTGCAGGGAAAGTTCTTTATCCTTCTGGCCTCTTCTGTTTGTAGTAATGTGGCACCGCCGTTGACGAAGGCTGAACTTTATGTATGTGTTCCACTGCTTTCTAGGAGTTATGAGAGTCGTGATTTGGTCGACACGTCAGAAGGGATTCTATGGAGGTGAGAATTTCACCTCTTCCCAACTGATCTTGTACTTAGGCATCTGCTTAAAGTCAAGATTAGGACGGAAAGGCTGCGACTCTCTTCATCAGAATTCGGCAAAAGGTGAGTAAATCTTGCGCGACTGTGTAGAGTGAAAGGAGCTGACCTGGAGTGGTACTTGGATGTCGGTTAGGTACAGGATTTTGTCTTATCAGGGTTGAACAGAGGCAACCCGCCCCGATATTAGGCTAGTTTAGGATTTTTTGTTTGAATCTTTAGTTTCCCGTTTCTGGTTAACTTAGCTAGGGTATGCATGTACATTGGCCCCTTTTATTTCTGTCCCTATTTTTCTTTTGTTTAATTCCCCATCCCCTCCCTCGTTAGGTGGTCAGTGATGTCGGTTCTCTGGTTGTTGCGGGATGACTTTCGTTTCGTGTGTGTGTGTTTTCGTATTTGTTATTGTGTCTAAATGAAGGCGTGTTTGTGGGCGGTTTGTTTTTATGTTCTAATCCCGCAATTATTTCGTCCTGTTAACTGATGTTTCTGCCACATTTAGGGATTGTGGGGGGAGGGGGTTATTACTAACCCTTTTTTTGTTTTGTATTATGTAAATAGTATTAATTCATATTGTAAATAATCATTGGGTTTTTTTAAATTGTTCCCCCAACCAGACTTTGAAATATACATTTGGGGACTAGTTAGGACTTCATAGAGAATTTGATGTATTATGGTGGATGTAGTAAAAAAGGTAGGAGTGAATGTGTTGTTTTGGTGATAGGACTATTGTTGGTATGTTTGGGTCCGTGTCTGTGACTAGCTAAATTTAGAATTAAGACAGAAGACCGTCCTTCCCTAACCCACTTTTTGGCCTTGTGCCACATTTTGTACAGTAGTACGAATAAATTACTATATTCTATGCTTTTAACACCTTCGCGGACTAATTCTGTTTATTAATGCCTTCGCCAAGGTACTTCATTTTTTTTTTTGTTTCTTTGTACACCAACTGAGGGCAATGTTGATTTTTTTTTTTTTTTTTTTTTTTTAAAAAAAAAATCCCTCAACTTGGCCTAATGTGCTATCACTCGGTTCTTTCCAGTTCTGATCTACAAGAGTTTTCTAGATGGTGTACTATCTTTCATTCTACTTACTTGCTTTCATTGTGTTCGGTGAGGTTAAAATTCAACAATTCTGCTGCAGGTACTTGATAATACCACGATGCCAAATTTTGACCCTTTTTCAAGAGAAGTCACTGCTAGTTAATTTCAAAGTTAACTTTGAATAGTCAGATGCCAGCTTTCCTAGCAGGAAATGATGCAGTTACTAAGACTTATTCCAAATTAATTATTTCGCAGCTGAAGCATCACTCTTTCATAGTCGGCCTATGAACTTTTCAATCACACTTTGTAATTTGTGGTATAGACCGACCTCTTTCAAGTAGGCTAGGATAGTCTAATTTTTATCTTTAAAAAGTCATCTAGACTAGGCGCATGCTTGACATGGTGTGAATTCAGGAGGATACTTGTTTTTTTTTTTTTTTTTATTATACACACACGAGAAATGGGTGTGGTATTTGTGCCCTATTTTGAATCTTGATAAGATGACGTCTTCGTTCCAAGAAGGTTTGGAACATGATGTCATTCTTCTACAATGGGCTTGATTTTTATATTTTTGGGGATCGGAATAGTTTCATAACTGTTGCTACTTGGAAAACTCTCTCTGTTTATAGTCGCTGTGTAGTTTGTTTAGGAGATTGTTACATTTAAACTATTCATTTTTAGGGACTCTCTTGTTATCATATCAGCTTTTGAATTTCCAGCGAATGACTAGGTACTCAACAGAAGACAAAATTATTGTAGCTGACAGATGATCTCAGTCTTTCTCTTTGTAGCGACATAAGTAAAATGGACTTGCCTTATTTTGCATAGTAGAGCGACTACGAAATCATTCGACATTCGGTACAGAGGTAGAAATTCAACGTCAAATAACTCACAACACTCATGTTCAGATTCTGTAACAATAAACTAGTATTTGTATATAGTCTTTTTATTTACCAAAAGTTACTTTAAAACTCGCCTTACAACCGGTTATTATGCTACACGTACAGCGATTATGAATCACGGCGTTCTTCAAAAGCCAAAAAAAAATCAATGGCGGCCGCGAGATAGTTATGTCATAAGAATTGCTATGAATCATGGTTACAAAAAAAAATTTAAAAAGCGTTAGTTTCCAAATTTAAAAATAAAAGCTGTTTACCATAAAGCTCAATAAAAATCTGATGTGCAGAAAGGAAATGACGTGGCTGGGCGTAATCGACCATACCGTCTCTTGTACTAAGCATAAAGATTTGAAAATGTTTTTTAATACCATTATATTCATATACGACACGGCGTGTTTTATTTTTTATTTTATTTTTTTTTTAATATCTATACGGTCTATTCTATTATTCTAAAACCTCAATAGACATTTTCCAACACATATTTAAGCACAAATAAAAGCCAGTATTTTAAATTTCACAACGGATATTTTCTAACCAATCCTGTGCAGACACGGCTTATAGCGATATATTCATATAGATCTCTATCTCTCTCTCTCTCTCTCTCTCCCCTACTCTCATTCTCACTCACTCTCAGTATAAACTAAAACATTTATATCAGTCTTACATGCAAAAAAGTGTATTGGTCTCATTTCTGAAATAACTACAAGTAAAAGAAAATGTCTATTTAAATCCGAAACCCACCAAAAGGTTAACGGTAACATAGTCGATCTGAAAAATGTTCATTATATGAAATATTCAAATAAAACAAAATAGGAGTCTTTAAAACTTAATATCTGATTTAGTTCCTCTCCTTTTCTAATTTTCTGACACACACACACACACACACACACACATATATATATATATATATATATATATATATATATATATATATATATATATATAAATAAATAAAATGTATGTATATGTAACCAAATATACAGAAAAAAACAAGCAAAAATCTTAATATGCAATCATGCTGTATTAATGTTAATATAAAGTCAACGTCGGACGTTTCGGTCTATTTTAGACTATCATCAGGACATTTTCATTAAACATAATTAACATTGGAACATATAAAATTCAACATGAAAAGACAATGGACATAAGAGCACAACTAATCCAAACATATAACTGAAATTTTTATATAAGATCAGCGTTCCGTTTAAATATGATCACGTCCACGTGATGATGGTCTAAAATAGACCGAAACGTCCGACGTTGACTTTATATTAACATTAATACAGCATAATTGCATATTAAGATTTTTGTTGGTTTTTTTTCTGTATATTTTTATATATATATATATATATATGCATGCGCCGCGCGCGTGGTTAGAACGTTCGCATTCTGGCCATGGGATCCGGGTTCGAGTCTCACCATGATTGATTTACCAGGAAGAAGACTTCCTGTTGCTATCTGTCTAGAGGGGGAGGATTCCAGCGTGAGGCACCTGTGGAAATTGCCTGAAAACCATACCACGGGTGGAACCAAGTCTTGTAAGTTAAATTGGGTAGACGGAACCCTTGAGAAAGGTAGATAGCTGTGCTAGCACGAAGTTAGTCATCGTGACCAAGGGTTTAAGTGTGCCGGTGTTGTTCAGATTGTTTATCATTCTAGATAACACACGCTCTCTCCCAGAAACTTTAACTAAGGTCTGCTCAACATAGTTGCAGTATAAACCACAGGTTGGCTCTTAGAATGCTGAACAATCGCAAATGTGCCTAAGCGAGAGTCTGCAATAGGGATTGGCTAGCCGCCCTAATAGACGGGTATCATCGAATACGAGTGGCCAGCTATTATATATATATATATATATATATATATATATAATGTATATGGAGACACACACACACACACACACACAAATATCCTGAAGATATATATATAATTTAGCTTAAATTCGTCCGAGGTGGAAGTTAGTTGGAGAAAAGAAACAAATGTGACAATGGTTTGGAGAAATGATTTATTTTCCTTTACAAGATATGTAAAAATCTCTGGTAAGTTGTATAGTGTGTCGTTCGAATGTACGCTGTACGCGGGGTAAAATGAGAGCGTGAAAAAGGACTGACTGCTTGCTGACTGTCGGTTTGGGATTGTTGTGTTGATAATGGAGTCCGTTCTATTTCTGTGTTCACAAGAGGTCTTTTCCACAGCCTAATGGTTGGATACACAGTAAGCCGTGCTCTCGGGTAGCCTCAGTGGTTAGGTGTGTGTAAACTCTCTGTTCTGCTCTGCCCTGCTTCTAGTATAGAATATGTTAGGGAAACGCCCAAACGTAGCTGTAGACATCTGTGGCAAGCGACAGTCGCGTCGATAATGTCCAACACTCTGCTATATTTGATTTTTTTTTTAAATTTGTTTTGTGCGGCGTGTGTGTGTCTTAGCTAAACGAAAATTCGTGTGTAGGTAGATTTGTTTCCTAAAAATTGTATAAATTTGGCTTTAATTTATCTCTGTGTAAATTGCGTTTCTCTGATACAAATTTTTCTTTATCAGAGAAAATTTTATGTTATGTTGGGAATTTTCTTGAAATAACTTTACCAAGAAATTGTACAGGCAAAGAAAAAATTATTTTGATTTGGTTAAAGTGTAGCCAAAGTGATGTAGTTTATAGGTAGCTTGGAGATAATATATTGCTTTCGAAAGTATTGCAGTTATATCTGTTAGCAGCTAAAAGTAGCTGAGGGGTTGAGATAAAGAAGGTTGGTTATTAGCTTGAATCTGTTAGGCCAGTGGATGCGTCGGCCTGTGTATTTGATATGACCTGTAAAATCTTCCTTGGGTTGACCTGTGGTAAGAGTTTATGGTTTTATAGTTTGTTTCGGTGAATCGACATGGACTGGTTAGATTCTGTCGATCGATACGTTGTCTGTACATACTTTTCGTTCGATAGTGAAATATTTCCCTGCCTTATCGATCACACGGAATGGGCTGTCATATACCGATTGAAGTGTTTTTTACACTGTCATTTGTCACAAAAACAAAACTCTTAGAGAAAAGTTATTTAGGCATTGTATCTTTCATGGGTGCTGTGAAAGATGGGTCACTCATTGTTGCTTTTAAATTTGTCATAAAAGTGCTTCTCTGCTTAATTTATGAGGTATCTAGAAAAAAAAATCTGTCTTGTCAAAATCAACTCAGTTCTTCTGTGGTGCATTGCAAATCATCTTTGATGGTGGATCCTAATGCTAAGAGAATTAAAGGTAAATTTTTGCAGCAAGGGATACTCTAAGCTTTCTGTGAAAATATTCCACTAGTTCATTTGTGCATGTGTGATATGCAGTCGTTTTTTATATGTTTCGCTCATAGAAGTTGTGTTAGCTCCTTAAATAGATTGGAATGATATTGAGGACGTCGGTCGGTTGTGATCCTTTCGTGTACACCAAAGTTTGCTATCCATGAACGAATAAGTTCTTGTGCGATAGTTTCGCTTGTAGAGTCGAGGAGAGGCAATGCTACAGGCCATCTTGTGAAGCAGTAAATGATCGTTAATATGTATGTGACTCTATCGGGGAGTGGGAGTGGTCCAACCGAATCTATATGGATGGCAAATGATGCGCGAACCGTTGATCAGATTGATTTCCGTTTGGCGATTTTGTGTGTCTCTGGACTTCATCCCTCTGACAAGGCACACGATTTTCAGTCCACGAACGGATATCTGTATTCATATGAGGTCAGACAAAACGGTCTCTAATCATTTTTCTGAGTGGCCCTTTTTCCAGGGTGAGCTATGTTGTGAAAATTTTTCAAAAATTTTTTTGCATTGTCAGTGAGATGAATGGCGTGGGCTTTACCATAAATGTGTCACACCAGATGTCGGAAATACTAAAAAACATAAGCAACTGATAGAAGTTTCTTTTTGTAACTGGTTAAAAGATGGATCTTGTTCTTGGATTACTTGTTTATAATCTATTTGTGATGGCTTATCCGTATTTATAGTATTTACTGTGGTTCTAGTCAAATTGTCTGAGATTGTTATTTTTCCCAGAGATGTCTTATACGGATTGAAAATTGAGATACAAAATTCAAATGTCAGATTTCTCGGTGTGAATACTTGTTCGCTGTTGTTTGGAGGGAATATTTGATCGGGGTAATGGATAGCAGCTCGGACTGGGGAATCGGAGAGCCGAGTTCGAATTACAGTCGAATCCATTACATTAAATAGGTTTTAATATGAAGTGTAAAAATGCAAGTGTAAAAAATTATTACCAGCAATGAATTTTAAAGAAAAAATTATTACCAGCAATACATTATTACCAGCAACACACTTCTGGAAAAGAATATTACCAACAATAAAAGTCTTGTCGGCATTAAATAACCCACTGAGTTTGATATGCTGAAAAAGGAACCAAATCTTGGGATAAGACCAAAGTCAAGGCAATTTGGAGAAATGCAACAAGCATAAGCTGAATTGTTTCTTTTATGGCTGTTCAACACGGCACTATTTCCATGAATCTTTCTGCGTACAAGACGTCTTGGTAATACTAATTATCATTGAGAGGGCGCGGGTGGCAGCACAGCTTGGAGCATCTCATGTATTGAGGAAAATGTTGTGTCTCTAAGCTGCGAATAAGAGCTGAGATATGATCAACATCACCCGGCCGAAACATGTAAGATTCGGAGAGGATCCCAAATGATAATCATAATAATAACCTTTTACACGAGAGTAGTCATAAATGTTCTGGATAGACGTTGATATATCTTGGGATAAGACCAACGTGAAAGCAATTAGGGGGAAATGCGACAAACATCAGCTGAAGTTACCCTTTTGGGGATTGGCAAAACGAAACTATTTCCAGGAATCATTCGGAATCAAAAGACCTCTTGGGGGTCCCCAGACATCATTGGGAGCTAGATGGTGGCAACACTATTTGGAAGAGCTTATTTACTGTGGAAAATGTTGTATCTCTAAGCTGCCAGTAGGAGCTGAGATATGATGATCATCAATCGGACGAAACATCTCAGATTCGAAGAGGATCACAAATGATAATCATAATAATAACCTTTTACATGAGACTAGTCATAAAGGTTCTGGATAGACGTTGATATATCTTGGGATAAGACCAACGTGAAAGCAATTAGGGTAAAATACAAAAAACAGCCGCTGAAGTTGCGCTTTTTGTGATTGGCCAAAACGGGACTATTTCCAGGAATCATTCGGAATCGAAAGACCATCTGTGGCATCCCAGGCATCACTGGGAGATAGCTGGTGGCAACACTACTTGGAAGAGGTCATTTACTGAGGAAAATGTTGCGTCTCTTATCTGCAAATAGGAGTTGATATGATCAACATCACCCGGCCGAAACATCTGATTCGGAGAGGATCACAAATAATAGTCATAATCATAATAATAATATCTTACACAAGACTTATCATAAAAGGCTACCGATAGCCGTTGCAGTACCTTGGGATAAGAAGTTGTGAATAAGAAATGGAGAAATACAGCAAGCAGTAGCTCAAGTTGTTTCTTTTGTGGTTGGCAAACACGAGACCATTTCCAGGCTTGACACTATGGGATCGCGCAGGTATCAGCATTACTAAGATTCAGAAAGGATATCAAATCACAATCGCTTTTAAACAGCAAATTTAATGTTAGTTAAAATTTTAAAAAAAGAATACATTGCAGCTCGGAAAAATGTGATATTTCATTGCAAACAGTGTAATATCCACATACGTGAATACACGCAGCCTTGCTTTCTTCAGATTATTTTGTAGACAAAGATTTGGTCTCTCGAGTCTCTGAATTCCACTGCCTATTTATTCTTACCTCTCTTCGTAATCACAAAGCAGCTGAGTCCAAAT
Organism: Acanthosepion pharaonis; assembly: GCA_903632075.3. NCBI lineage: Eukaryota > Metazoa > Mollusca > Cephalopoda > Sepiida > Sepiidae > Acanthosepion > Acanthosepion pharaonis. The sequence goes on from CAHIKZ030005396.1 coordinate 24,438, forward strand.
AAAAAAGCAATCGAAGATGGCGGAAAAACACAGAAGAAAATTCAGTATTAAGAATATTTTAATATATTAACATTTTAGTTTACTGAAAAAGGAGTGCATTGTCAGTGGTAGCACCTTTGCAGCGAAACCGTCGACCCTACTTTACCCAGGTGAATTGGGATGCGGAACTGTACTTGTCCACAGCCTACATCCAACTTTCACACATGGCTCCAAGAAGTCGCATGGACACTGCATCGACCTGCCAGCTGAACTGTGTGAGGGTAGTCGGAGGGTTTCTCAATCTGATCAGTGAAGGCGAACGCCTCTCCCCGACCCACCTTTGCCATCGGCCAGTCGCCATCCTGGGCGTTAGGAGCTGCGCCTCGGAGGTCTTTACTAGTAGGCGGAGGAACTTCTGAGTGAAGGGGAGGGGTAACCTAACTATCCCCGGTGGAAGAGGAACGGCAATTCGTTACACTATTTTGCCTTGAATGTTACTCTGAACGATGATTGAAACAGAGGGGGGGGAGTGTCTACAGCGGCGCAAAATGCGCTCACTGAATAAATGATGATGATGAGAAAAAGGACAAAATTATTAGACCTACTTGGCGAGTGAGACATCTACGTCCAGCTACGGATGCTCTTAATCGGTATTCGAGTAAAAAAAAATAGTTTTCAGAATGTTGATTTTTAAAGCTTTCTCTTGTAAGAACATACATTGTTCAAGGTAGTCCTTAGAAACACTAAGTGTAGAATATAATATATACCCCACATGAGATAACAATTTTGACATAAATAAATAAAAAGTATATGGGTCCAGACCGATACAAATTAACAAATTCCGGTAAGGGAATAAAATGAAAATATTGTTATTATGCTTGTTTATGAATAAAAAAAGTATATGGGTCAAGCGTGGGTAAATTTAGGCCAATACAAAATCACAGTATTTTACCAATTTGATATCAAAGGAAGCTATCAATAGAAAATGTTTCGTATAATGACATTTTTATCAAAACAAACTCCATTAAGAATTTGCAAGAAAACATTAAAAGCTTTATTGAAGGACCTTCTAAACAAGGAAATTCCGGAACAACAGACTTCTCTATTTGAAGTTTAAGTGGAAAGTGAAAATTTAGAAACTGTCCTTAAAGAAGAATTTATTGATACGACTTTCGTTAGTTAATAACATTTGTTTTTGGCACAAGGACACAGGTAGAAGAACCTAGTGTGGAGTGAATTCACTACTCATTAAAATTGTGAAGAGGATAAACTTGGAACAATTACCCCAGGATGAAAGAAAACAAATAAATTTATGATGAAAGACATTATGTATCATACTTTAATGGTCAATAATGTTCGTAGATATTACATTTATCTTGTGTGTATATATATATATATATATATATATATATATATATATATATATATATATATATATATATATATAACAGTTATGGGTCAGAAATGAATCAGATCAGGAAACGGTTGTATCAAGCATTACTTGGCTGTTCTCCTGTATATATATGTGTGTAATTGTGTATTTCATCAGCAATCCTTCTTTTGTATAAGTTTCATCAAAGACGACTGACAAGGTCCTACGATTAAGCTTTCTTGTGTTCGTAAAATTGTTTTCTCTTCTCGACATAAAGTGTGCAAAAACTGCCCAAATGTTTTATATATCCGAGCGGTTTTGGCTATTCTGTTAGACATTATTAAGTATGTTGTTTTTTTTTTTGTTATTTTTTAACTTAATATGTAGATTTTTATATATGTTATTCTGTACTGATGGGAATTGTTTTCCAAACACGGTCAGCACGATTTTGGCCGTGTTCATAGTTGATATTAAGTGTTCGCTAAAAATAACGATACCATTAATAATAAAACAGATAAATGACAACATTCAATAATATCAATTATGAACTCATATAAATATGCTCTGTGTTCAACAGTGAGTGATGAGTCTGTTTTATGCTTGAGCGCAATCTTCATGCCAACAAGTTTGCGTCCCAGCATGAAACACTGTCGCCACTTGTTGTTGGCCTCAGTTTCCATTATTGTGTGTGTGTGTGTGTGTGTGTGCGCGCAAATGAGTCATAATTGAGCTCTGGTCAGAAAGGTGTAACGTGTGTTTTCTTGATAGAGATGTAGTGGTATGTTCAATATAAATACACACTGAAACTTATCAAACTCTATCAGCAAAATACTTGTAGAATATACAAGCCTAATAATCTCATCCACATGTAAAAAAAAAAAAAAAAGACTAAAAGTAATGGAAGCACTAATAATAAAAAAAGAAAAAGCCAACACTCAGTAACATCAACTATGAACACAGCCACGATGTGCTGACCGTGTTTGGAAAATAAAAACATTCCCATCACTGTAGAAACATATAATTAAAAATCGACACATTCGGTTGAAAATTTTAAAAGATGTATAAAAACTTCTTCGATAATGACTAACAGAATAGCCGAAAGCGCTCGAACATACAGAACATTTCTTTTTTAATCAGAACAAAAACACTCATACGAACACAAGAAAAATTAAATAAAACCCCTAGTCGCAGTCATCTTTAATGAAAAAAAATATATATATATATATATATATATATATATATATATATATATATATATATATATATATATATATATATAATGTGCGTGTATGGTAACTCAATTACCTATATCGGTCATACGACACCATCTTTGAGTAGACGCTTCACGTGTCATCCGATGAAAATCCTAAAAAAAAGAAAACATCTACCCATAATTTACAAGAACCTTTAAGAAAAAATCTGGTCTAAAACACTAAAATTCTATATAAATCATATTACAGGAATCATCTTGGTATAAGAGAGGCTCTGTATATTAGACATCTCGTTCCCACTATCAACCACACCTTATTTAACAGTGGAAACGGCGTGTTGAAATTAAAAAGAAATATGAAGAAGCTCACACGAATTCTTCTGATAATATTTCTCGGATAAGATTAACGATCGGGCAAACTAAGTACAAGCATATGTGCGATAACGGAGAGTGAGAGTGTCATGTTTAGCACTTTTTTTCTAGCTAAACCAATTAGAACGGAGTTGTGAGTTCGATCCTCACTGCGTTCCACATACGTGCAGCCTTGTGCCACATCTAAACCAAGCTAAGTGTGCTACTATTTCAACTAGATTCTAACCTTGTTAATTTGATCTGAGCCTTTCCCACGGATTTATGTCGATATTAAAAATTTCTTCTTTCTGTTCCATATGTGATTTTAATCTCAATGAAACGGCCGGTACTTAAATGACTTTTTCGGGTGACTGCGGAATTACGTCTCCATCGGCCGCCGGCTTTAACAGCTTTTATCATCTCTAGACACTAGATTTTGTCTTAACCAGTTTATTTATTTTCCTTTCTTTTTTTTTTTTTTTTTTTTTTTTTTAGCAAGCGTATGTTTTATATACTAGTAAAATCCTATTATATATAATATAGTCTGAAATATTGCTCTTTTTGGGCAGTGGACTTCTTAGCTCCTCTTAATATATTTTGTATTCTTAATTAAATTAACGAACAACAGTCAACCTCCGTTACTGCAAAATTCGCCCTACAACTATAATATGATACTTGAAAACTATGTCAGTATTACTTAATTTTATTTATACTGTGATCTAAATGTTAAGGTGATTACCAATTTCCCTGAAGTAAATACCTTAATTTGTATATGAATTCAATCAATGAGCGCACGTACAGATATGCGAATTTAGTTCATTATTTAGCTAAACACCAAATTTCAACCATATTCTTGGAATTGGTCCTTTACCTTCTGTTTGTACAGCGGTTCGCAAACGGTAGCGTCACACTTCATACTATTAATTACTATTGTTCAATTTCACTCAGTCATATCGGGGGGTCGCTGAAAAGCACTCCTCCTGATCCATTCACCAAAATCAGTATTTAAATCAGAATCATTATTTCGGGAAGTGGGTTTGTTCAAATAGTTTTCAGCATCTCTCTACATATACACAAAAACATAGATAGATAGATAGATCTGGACAGACTATGAAGATAGATAGATAGATCTGGACAGACTATGAAGATAGATAGATAGATCGATCTATCTATCTAGTCTGTCCAGATCGATCTATCTATCTAGTCTGTCCAGATCGATCTATCTATCTAGTCTGTCCAGATCGATCTATCCTGTCCAGATCTATGAAGATAGATAGATCTGGATGGATAGCCTAATATGATCAGGCTGAAATAGGTAGACAAAGACAGAAAGATTGAGAAGCTGAGAAACAGTAAAATTAGAAAGATAATTTTATTAAAATATCTAAAAAAAAAATTAAATCAAAACATATCAAGTTTTAATGGAATTTAAAACTACAGTTTTCATTCGGACGCGCCTACCTAAATTTTAATAGTGTAAATAAAAATTCATTTTATTTCATTTTCAAAAACTGTCGTTCTTTTTCATTATTTTTTTTCAATATAATTTAAAACTAGAGTTTCTTTAGCACACACCTTTCTAAATTTAAATAATATAAATAAAATGTATTTTTATCTGATTTTAAGTGATCCTCTCTTAATGTAATTTATTAATGTAAATACATGTCATATTATACGGACAGGCATCAGTGAATTGGTGAAAGAGGCAAAAAGTGCTAATATTCTTGACGATGTTAACATGATTATTTTTTTTTTGCATTCGATAAATAAAATGGCTGCTTAGTTTAGACAATGGATACCATTCTGAGAAGTTAATCTTGAATCGGATACAGTGTTTCCTAAACTGGAAAAATTTATATATAATATTTAAATAATTTTGTTTTCTGTGTTAGCCAAACAAAAACCACCTTTGGCCGACGGTTAAGATATGTTTAGAACGTAAGTTATTGAGAGCTTATAACTGTCTGGAATGGAAAATAAGTCAACACTTCAGACAGAAACTTACAAAATTCGTTATTCTTTCTCTGCCTAATATTGAAAGACAGACAAATCTACTAACAGGCAAATAATTCTTTGTTAAAAAAAAAACAAAAAATAGAGAAAGCAAGTGTATTTTTTCATTACAAAAGTAGGCATATTGTGGAAATGGGTCGGTATCTTGAAGGTTCAGTGACAGTGCCCTTTTCACACTATCACTGTCTTTTATATTTGTAAATAAATAAAAGAAAATGTTCAAAACTTATCTTCCCGTCTCTAAGTTTCGTAGATGGTAACTGCTTTGTCATTTAATCCGCTGATTAGCAACATCCACAAAGCTTTGAGTCGCGAAGGTAAAATATGAACAATTTATTTTATTTGTTTAATATTATCGCTCTGCTTCCGGTCATATCACGTTGAAACACTGGTTTCTGTCTGATAGCCAAAGTTAAGCAACGTCCTAAGGGTATTAGCACGTAAGTGAATGTCATGGATTTGACTGGAATTCTGGAGTTCCTATCCGATCGCCAAAGTTAAGCAACGTCGACATTGGAAGTATCAAGATGGCTAACCGTTTGGGAATACCAACCACAAAAACAAAGACTGCGTTTAGCAAAACAAAAGTCGACTAAATAATTCTTTCCTGGGATGCCATGCGTGATACACCCTGAGGTGATTATCTCCCGTTGTGAAGAATCATTGATCTGTCAGAATTCTCGCAGTAGAATGGCTACCAATTAAGGCTATAAAACAGTCTGCTCTGCTATTTATCCATGGATGAATTCATGCTTTCCCAAGGGCATTCGCGCATCATTCAGTTATGTGCTACGCATGATACATTTGTAGCTTTCGAAAGTTGACTTTGTTTTTTTCCCGCAATAGGTTGCCCTTTCTTTCTGCGGTAGACTAGTTGTCATCTAAGGCTATCCTGCTATTTATCCATAGCTGGGGGGGGGAAAGAGGATTCATACGTCTCCCAAGGGTATTAGCACGTAAGTGGATGTAATGAATTCGACTGAAATTCGAACTCGGCTCTCCGATTCCTCAATCCGAGCCATTATCCATTACTCTACCGTGCCTCCATTGGCGTAGAAGTGAGTATAATGCACTCGACTAGAATTCGCATTCGGCTCTGATTTCACATTCTAAACCGATATGAATTATACTACTTTTTACATATATTTTTTTATAGTTCTCCCCATTTATTAGGAAAGCTGCACCGCACTTAAATTTGTTGGCATTAAGTAGTAAACAAAATTCCTGACACAGAGGTACACCCCCTCGGGATGAACTACCTTGCATCCATACGAACCTAGTGTAGTCACGTTGTTCGCATGTCACCTCACGGCTTCTAAAGAAAATTTAGTAAACTTGGAGAAACCTCCCCGTAGTGTCAAATGGAAAGGTTTTTCCATTAACGCCACTATTATTTTTAACTACCTTCACTCCTCAGCAAAGTTTTTTTTTGTTTTAAAAACCGATTAAAATTTTAATAAAACCTAAAGATATAAAAGTGAATTTCTATATTTTCTTTGTTCTTGAGAATTGACAACAAAAATAATAAACACTATTTATTTATTAGATTGTTTATTGGAATGGTTGGCAAAACATCGGCTGATTGCCAATTGATTCAAATTTAACAAAATGTTAAATAACAATTTCTTTGTTTTAATAATTTAGTAAATGTTTATAAGTTTATGAATATTTTTTTGTATATTTATTTCTTTATATTCGGTTGGTGCATAAATATCAGGTATTTTTTTTAACAATATTTACTACGAAAAAAGAAACATAATAATTCAACAATAACATTTTTAAATGATTATTCCGGAGAGTATGATTATCGACATGCATTTTTATAACCTAAAAATAAAATATTTTTATTTTAAAAAAAGTAAACAAAACAGCAATTTTTATTAACAAATAACTCGTCTATAAAAACGCCTGATACCAATAAATTGGTCAACGATAAATTTTGCATTGCATTATTTTTAATACAATTGTATTAGATTTTAGAATGTTGTAAATATAAAAATATTTTGTAAATAAACAATGTAACAAATAAATCGTTTTAATATTTTTGCTGTAAATTCTCAAGAATAAAAATAGTTTAGCACTTCATTTTCATCTTATTTTTAGTTAATATTCTAATCATCGCTTTTTTAAAGATAAACATTGTCGAGGAGTGAAGATCGTTAAAGTTATGGGGGTGTCAATGGAGAAATCGTCTTTTTAACACTTGTTTTTGGCGGGCACGAAGTTTGCTGCAATTTTCGACGGTGAACTGCAACAGGGTAAACACTCCCGAGAAAACCAGGAAAAAAAAAACCTACAAAGGCCCACTGAGAGTTTTCCACTGACAAGAAGGAAAATGATTATATTAAATCAATTGCTAAATCTGCTCGTAGAAAATGGAGGTTCAATGTCTGGCGCTAGATAATCTTTCACGCTAAAACTTATCTTGTGTATTAATAAGTCTACCGTTAGTCCGTGCAATAAATATTGCTGCTACATCTGGTCTGCTAGTTCTGTTTTGTATCTAGGAGATTCTTTACGGAATCCAAAGATAAATTGGCACCTTTGTCGGTCATAAAATGGCATCTCGGCATTAGTTTCCATTTACATCTTCTATAAACATTTTCACGGTAATTCTTCTGATAAGCTTTCCTCATTTCTACCTCGACTTCGAATTTAAGCAACGTACTACATTGGCAGGTAGGTATTAAATTTTCTTACGATAAGTTCTATGCTAACACTTTCTTCTCCCGCACTTTTCGCTTGTAGAACTCTCTTCCATTTTGTTATTTTTCTGTCAAATTCTTATGTAAGTACATCTCTTCAGGACTGTTATCGTAATTTACCCACGCACGCATGGAGTCTCCCAGCTATAAATAGGAGCAGGTACTGCCTTTTGGAGAGGGAAGTTTCCAGTAGTCACCTCTGACAGACGTTCCGAACATTCTTGATATGCCCCATGAGGAATGATTTTTTTTCGAACCCTACTCCCTCATGTGTCAGAGGAATTTCAGCTATCTTTTCCAAGTTTTGAGTAAAAGAGTTCATTCTGCAGCCATTTTCTTTAAGACTTCCTTGTTACTTATTCTCTCTGTTCACGGAACTCTCAGTATCATTCTATAGAAGCAAATTACTTCTGCCGCATCCGTGGGGAAATTGTACAACTTTCATTGCCATATAAGAGGAAGAATATATATATATATATATATATATATATATATATATATATATATATATTAAAATCTTGGTAAACCGTATGGATAATCCCAAGGAGGATGAAATCCGGGGAGATCATTGTTAAATCAGAGCGATTAATTTAATGAAAACAGACAACTTTAAGGGTTATAATTTATTTACCCAGGGAAATTCTTTTTCTCTAACCTCATCAGACCACACTTCCAAGGGTGAAAACTGAATTTAACCTTACCCCGCCTCCTCACTATTAAGTATTGTAATAAAAAATAAATTTAAAATCATTCCTATCTCTCTCTTCCCTCTCTAATTTCGACCATGTCAACACTCTCTATATCACTTTACATCAACTTAATACTACACTGGATCTTAGTTAGATGACTCAAAGAAGGCGGTATTCAGATCCAGTGACAGAACCCAAAGAGTGCTAGTTCAAAACCTGGTTAAGGTGTTGGAGAACTTGGAGAGGAGAGTTAACAGGAGATAACTGACATCCATTAGATATGGCACGTGGAACTAGAACTATCTACTCGATCTGACCATGTTATTTAAGAACAGTTTTTAAATCAATGTTTTTGTTTTGTAGCTATTTGTGGTGTTGGGAAAAACACTCTAGCGCAGCCTATTGTATCTTCACTTGCCTACGTGAATAAAATTTATATGGAATTTAGATTCTCATGTCTATCAATTTGTTCGTGTCTCATGTCTATCAATTTAGAAGTTCTACTGTCGAATACGGGCGGGATTTGCCTTCTTCTGTCTTTTGGAATATATTTTATGTATATTTTATTTTCCCAGTCGCAATTGAATAACAATGAAAAACAATTGTAGCATCAATTATAAAAAACGTACGCTCCAATTAATGAGGCCTCTCTTCTCAAAATAATTGTCATGTTTATTATTATTGCTTCCATTATTTTAAATCTTTTTTTCCATGAGGCTATTATAATTGTATTTTCTATTAGTATGTTGTGGATGGATTTTGATAGATTTCCGTGTGTGTTTAAACGAGTCCTAATTGAGCTACGGTCTGGTAGGTGTAACACACGGGAGTCGTCTAGATAGGCATGTTGTGGTATGACCAATATAATTATTTATGAGTTTGGTTTAATGAGGAAAACAGTTCCTTAAAGGGACTTTTGAACTCATAAATAATACTGGTTCTCTGTAATTTTTATTTTTTTTGCAGGTGTGTTGTTTTAAATATTTGTCGTAGATAATACACAACCCCAGTCGACCCGAACAAGAAAATTAAATTATCTACTACAAATAATTGAAAACGGCAAACCGTATCATCAACAAAAGCAACAAGTCTGATAATGGTAAAAATAATAGACAAAAGTGGCCGGATATCGACAGTTTTTACAGATTTGTGTCCAGAAAATATAACACTTGTATGAAGATAAGAGAGATTAAATATCAAGATTAATCACAGTACTGTCAGTTGTCTTTAACGAAACTTTTATAAAAGGTTTGCTGTCCAAATACACGATCTCGATGTCTCTCTATCTATATATATATATATATATATATATATATATATATATATATATATATTGCAGACGAAAAATTATCCGGGATTTGAACAAAGTATCTACCATGAACATCTACACTGCCACGTTGATTTTGTCTTTCGCTCCAAGACAGCCATGTTAGATATATTTGCAACCTAAGACACCTGCCGGCGAAACGACGCGTCACGAATGTTGATGCCTGGAGTCAACTATCATGAAACAAAGTGATGCAATAAAATTAAGTAGCAAGATGAGCCCCATGCTACGCTGTGCCTGGCAGACGTTAAATGACGAGAATGATAAATAGAAAGTTTATGTGCAACCAAAGAAACGATGATCTGCGAACAACAGCAAAGTTTGCGTCTTTCACAAAGTTGATAGCTAAAAGTTAGACTAAATGTTACAACGAAAATAAAAAAAGTGTTTTGATAAAGGTATCAATGGAGAGGATGTGCGGCTAACGTAAGAGTTATCTGGACTGAAAGTGGAATAGGGGTGTCGAGTTCAAATTCTGACCCAGACAGTTGCGTTCACTTTCTCACTAATATTCTTGGGAAAGTCATAAATCGCTTTTTATCCTTGCTATGGATTAACAAGCAGGATACATTGGACTATCTACCCTTGTCTGGCTACCAGTCTAGGAGAAGAATTACTACAAATTATTTGTTCCGTGTTCTGTGGTGTTGTGCTGCTCAAACACAAAATGCCGCCCATTGCACGTGTCTTACTTTCTCTTCAGGTTCTACTTGTACAATAACTAAAATTCTAGAGCGTACTTGAAATTTTAGTAAGGAAAATTAGTCATGAAATTTGAAAATCCATAAATGATAAATCCTACTGATTTTTTTTTTTGTTTTGTTTTGTTTTGTTTTTGTTTTAGAGTTAGGGTCGCCTTTTACAAGGCCCGTGTGTCACTCGAGGTAGAGGGTTACATTAAAACCTAGTTTATATGAATGATAGGGGAAGATAACAGTTGACTGTATACTTGAACAAGTTAGGATTGTAGTGTTCGGGAAATCATCCTCTTCAGATTCTGTTCCACAGAGCATTAGTTCGCGGGAAGAAGCTGTTCAAGTGGAACTTACCTCTTCCCTATAGAATACAAATGGAATGTGAGTGATTTGCTACAATGCAAATGGCATGGCGGGTCCTAACCGTGAAGGCTAGACCTGGCGGAACCAAGGAATGTAGTTCGTCCGAGCACTTTCCATAAGCATTTATTTTTAAGCGATTACATTGTATATTTAAGTATGCTTGTATCAAACTTGTGCTTTTTAAAATATAAAAAAAAGATAAATTACTCTTAAGTTACCTTTCAGAACGCATTTCACCAAAACTTTTCCATGTCATTGTATAGGGGTTTTATTTTTATTTTTATTTTTTATTTTTTTGTTTTATGTTTGATTTTAAATTCTATTTATATGTTTTCTGTTTTGCGGTATTATTAGTTTAAATAACTCTCACCATTTCTTAATAATGTTACCATATCTGGTCTGGTGCTCCTGCAGTACATTTAGAGATTGACAAAATCCAGAAAAGGGTTTGTAATAAAATCGACCCAGATCAAGCATCTCGTCTCGTCACTTTCTCACCAACATAATGAGGCTTCCTTTTGCTTTTTTCTACACATATTTTCATGGCAACTGCTCTGAGAAGCTTTTTCTCTAACGCCCCGTCTACATGAATACAAACGTGCTACTAGATTGGCAGCTAGGTCTCACAGTTTTACTGTCGAACTAGCGAACTAGCTAAATGCAAATTCTACTGTTTTTTTTTTTGTTTTTTTTTTGTTTTTTATTGCACTTCCTACCTGCGGAACTTCTTTCCGATATTTTGCTTTCCTGATAATTACAAACTTAACTTCAAAACTTTAAATGCAACACGAATCACCTTATTCTGTATGCTTGAAGCCTTTTTTTTTTTTTTCAAGTTCAACCTAGACAAGGCCAAGTTGAAGGCACTCGTAGTACAGGGTTACGATAAAGGGTTAGTTTATATGGATAGGAGGGGAAGATAATGGTTGACTCTATACTTGAACAGGTTAAGATTGTAGTGATCGGGGAAAATACTAGGTAGTCTGTTCCTCAGGGCAGTGGTTCGCGGGAAGAAGCTGTCTGAGTGGAATGTACTTATCGCCGATGGAATATGAAGGGAATGTAGGTGGTTTGCTACTATTTATGAGACACAGACGTCAATGTTTTGAACTGGTGCAACCAGAAGATGCAGTTTCTACGAACATTTTCCTTGACAGTAGCGATAGAGCAATGAAAGTTCCGCCACATCCTGCCTGTTAGAGAGAAGTGTGGAAAATAATTCTCCTCTAACGAGGACTCGGAAAAGAGTGGAAAGTGAGGTCTGTGTAGCTCCTGCCCAAATTTGGCAACAGCACCCCATAAGACTGTTACTTTATTCTTCTTTACTCAGTGCTCATCATTCTCAGTTTTCTCATTCTCTTTCATTTTCAATCCCTGTAACCCCCTGTGTTCTAGTGACATTATTGCCTTCCTTGGGGTGAAACGATTTTTAAATATACTGCTGGCGAGATTTTCAGTAAACAAATTGGCAAATTTAAACAGCGTCTTTCCCCCCCCCGCTCATCATGTATATATCCATAATCGTCCTTCTTTGAAATTTTTTTTCTACGATTTCTATATCTTCTCCCAATCTGTGTGTATGTATGCTTTTTTTCACATTTTCTTTGTTCTCTCTTATTCTCCAGCTGGTAGTCTTACGACCATATCACATGGGAACATAGGTTCCCGTACGATCACCAAATATAAGAAAACCAATCAGTAACTAGATGGGTGATCGCTTGTGAATACCAGGTCCAGTAAGCTTCAATGTGTGGATGCCGTAACGGTTAATATTTCGATAATTGGTAATCGGAGAGCCGAGTTCCAAAACCAGTCGGGTCTCGGTATATTCACTTATGCACAAATGCTCTTGAAAAATGTACGAATCCACTTCGTCTCCTCCCAGCAACGATTTAATTGAAAGGACTTCTATCAGTAAATCGATATTATCGCCAAAAGATTCTTGAATCTGACATATTTTCTGTTGTTTAATAACCTGTAACAGTTTGATAGACCGTGAAAAAAAAAAACTTAGATGGCGTGAAATGGCCTATAAGTGTTGATATGGCGTCAAAATCTAAAAATAATAACCACACACATACTCGCCGCCACACACAGATATATATATATATATATATATATATATATATATATATATATATATATATATATATATATATATATATATATATATATATATATATATATATATATATATATATATATATATATATATATATATAAATAAATAAATAATGGAGTAACGGATAGCGGCTTGGATTGAGGAATCGGAGAGTCGAGTTCGAATTCCAGTCGAATTCATTACATTCACTTATGTGCTAATACCCTTGGGAAAGGTGTGAATCTTCTTCTCCCTACAGCTATGAATAAATAGCAGGACAGACTGGGTTCAATAGCCTTGGATGGCGACTGGTTTAGGAGAAGGACAATTTGAATTCAAAACCTGCAGAGGTTCGTTTGGGGACCCTGTGGCCCGTAGTGTACCAAGTCTCTTTATTCGGCCCTTCAAAATTGCACATTATTAAGCTTCTAAATAATAATAATCTATTAAACAATAGACACGAGTTAACGGTTTTTTGTAGACATCATCAGATTTATGGTTTGAATTATTAGCTAAAAACATGCATACAATATAACACCCTTCATAATCCATAGCCCAAATAAATAGTTTACCCTACAAAAAAGATAACACTTTATGAAGTCGTCAAAAAACAAACGTTACGACAGTTTTTTTTTTATATGCACAATTCCCTTTCATAAAAAAAAAATAAAATAAAATAAAAGAAAAGAAATAAATAAATCTCCATAGACATGCAAACTAGACGAGGGTTAATACATCTTCTGTTTAAAATTTAGACACCCCCCTTTCCCTGACTTGACATCTATGAAAGTAACTCTATACTGATACTTATTAACACCCAACACTCGCTTACCCAATTTAAACAATTCGCCCTAGCTGTTACCAAATTTTAATTTCAATTTTTAAAACACGTAAATTTCAGAAATACGTTATTCCAAAAAAATTTCACTTTTGACAGATGGAACAGAATTTACTTTAACTCAATTTAATTCAAATAATTATATTGAAGTTTTCGGCTCTTGTTTTGAAACATGAGACCTCTTATGTCGCGATTTGGAATCATATTTACCATTATAATAATTTATTTCACCAGAGCCCTTTTAAGGGACGCTGAACCATCAGATAACACTTCCAAAAAATGAAACGAAAGATGAAATGAAAATTCACACTTTTGACGGGTAGTATTAAGTTTATGTAATTTAACAGAGGGTAGCGAGGGGTGGTGTGAGAGACAGGGTCGAGTTTAGAGAGGCTTTATTTTAATATGTCTGTCAATCATACTTAGTAGTGGGGGAGTAGGGACCAGACCTTGACCTATTTAAACGGTTACCTTAACGGAAGTGATATATTGAAATGGAAGGGGAGAAAAGAGACAAAGAAAAAGAAAGAAGAGGGAAATAAAGAGACAGAAGCTGTAATTAGGTTTTACGTTGGAAAAAGAGGGGTGGTATATTTTTTGCAATTTATTTAAAAAAAGGATTTTAATGTTTGATGGTAATTTAAATGTTAAAAAAACACGAAGAAATTAATTTGATACTTGATAGCAATTTAAATATTTAACTCTTTTACAAATAATTTAGGGATTTAATATAACTTAAGTACTGTATTTATTAACACATTCATAGAGAGCACATTAAAAGATTTTTTTAAAATATAACAGTTTACTGATAGTAATCTTTTAATATTGTAAATGACTGTTAAGGTAACATCTTTGTCAGTTTGAATCTAATTCATAAATGTAATTTGTAACTATTTTTAGATGGGTAATCTTCCTTACTTAAAGTTTAGGTTTCAAATTAAGATGGAGTAATATTTGAAGGTAATATTAAAGATTTTTTTCCTTATATATATCCCACATAGACACTTATGTAAATTTTACATATACATACGTTCATTTACATGTACAATTACACACATAGGCACATACATGTATCGAAATACACAAGTACCTATACATATTCATATATAAATACTTACACATACATTTACAAATTATAAAGATTGATCTTTCAATCTTGCCTGGAGATGCCAGTTGAACTAACTCATGAATAAAAACATGCTTATATAAATCACGTGTAAATATTTCATTGATTTCATTTGTTTTTAACATTGTCAGATAATTATTCATATTTATTTTCACTTATATAGCCTAATATTAAATTTGTACATAGTAATTTATTTTGTATATAACTTTAATCAAATAAATTTATTTTCCTGACGCGCAGGTATGGTTTCACTAGCAGCCATCACCGTCAGTGGGAAATTAGTTTAATAGTGTAAAGTTTCACTGAAATCGTTGTCCTAACTTATATCTTAACATTTTATAAGCAGACATGCTCGATTACTCGGGTCAACAACTTTCATATATATTATAGAGGCGCTTGGGCAATTGATTAAACGTTCGCTTTTCGACCATGTAACCTGTGAAACACATTTTTTTAAGCGTTTCACCCCAAGCAGGCGGGAAGCCACTAGGACGCAAGGGGTTACAGAAGATTTGGAGCAAGATCAGATAGGAGTGATTGAGGAAAGGATGAGGAGAAGGATATTGGATAGATCAAGGCAACTGGTGATGTCAATTGACATTACATTTGAATAATTGGAGATTATAGCTCTCAGAGAAACTGGAATAGGGAAGGGAGTTTCACAGGCGAGAGGTGCGAGACATTAAGCTATTGAAGTAGAAGAGACGGCTACATTTAGTAGTTTCGACAGTGAAAGGATGAGAGTGGGATGCCAGCCTCGTAGGGCGCTTGAACTCATGAAGTCTGGGAACCAGCGAATGCAGCTCCTCGGAGCAATTGCCATGAAAGTATTTGTAAAGCAGACAGAGAGAGGCGACGGCGCGTCTGTGAGAAAGTGTCTGTAGACGAGATGCCAGATCAGGGCCAATTATATTGCATATCCGCCTCTGGAGCTTATCAAGAACCCCGAGGAAAACAGAATGGGCTCCAGACCATATATGGCAGCAATACTCCATGCAAGGATGAGTTGTTGATTTGTAGATCTGAAGGATCGATTCTGGGGAGAAAAATTTCCAGGCGCGGTGGACGAAACAATTGACTCAATGCATTTGTTCCATCTCAGGTCAGCAGTCAACGTGAGACCGAGCAGCCGCAGAGAGTTGCTCTCGAGAAGTTGGGCATCAGACATTCTAATGGAGGGCAGGGAAGGATCTCTGTGGTGATTAATAGAGAGCAGTTTTGTTTTTGAGGCATTAAAGTTGACCAGCCAATTCCTGCCCCAGTTCACAACAGATTGGAGGTCCTTTTCGAGACGCACGGCCAGGCTAGTTTTGTCAGCGACCCTAGATTTGTTTTTGAGGCAGGAGTAAATTGTGGTGTCATCTGCATAGATGCCAACTTGGGAATTTATGGCGTCAGTAAGGTCATTTATGTATATAAGGAATAGAGTGGGGCCTAGGATGGAGCCTTGAGGTACACCTGCGTTCGTGGAATAGGATCTGGAGGAGAATCCGTTGAGAACTACCTTCAATTCACGGTTTGACAGGAATGAATGTATTAGGTCAAAAAATACATTGAAATTAAATAAAAATTTATATCCTAATCATCTAATTTACGTCAATATAATAACAATCATCATTATATATATAAAAACAATGAGAAATTAATATCATATCTAGAAACATACAATTTATAATATATAATTCATCTTCATAATTAAAAAATAAATAATATATATATATATATATATATATATATGTGTGTGTGTGTGGCATATACACATCTATACATACACACAAATAAACACATACATACAATCTATACACATACATAGATACACACATGTATACACATATATATACATATATACACCTACATACACATACATAATCATACCCACACATAATATATACATATATACACATACATGCCACAGTGGGGAGATATATATGTGCGTGTGTGTGTGTGTATATATATATATATATATATATATATTGATAATATTGGTGGTCAATATATATATATATATATATATATTCCCAAGAAGATTGAATCCTGGTAGAGCTCAATGTCCAGGACAGAGCAAAAATATTATATAGGAGGCTCAAACACTAATATTCCATGGTTATATTTTATTAGATTAGAATCGTAATCCGATCCAATTCATCAGACCTACAAATTAAAAAATGTTTTTGAATTCAAATTCAAAAAGCTTCTTGAATTTATAGGTCTGATGAATTGAATCTTGATTACGATTCGAATGTAATGAATTATAACCATGGGATATTAGTGTTTGAGCCTCTTAAATAAATATATATATATATCAGTTAGACTACCCCTACATAGTTTTTGCGTCCGTCTTTCAACATAGAAATATCTTTATATACCTGTTAATGCGTGTTTGTAGAATGTACATAAGTAAAGAGAGTAAGAAAAAGTGGAAAATCTATAAAGGATGCGTCTTGCCGAAAGTACGTATGAAAATGCGTTGGGATCTCTGAGGATAAATTTACGTTATCACATCCGATGACCAGACATAAGAAAGTGTCTGTCTGCATATCTGTTTAAAATTTAATATACACATGTTATTCGTGTTAAGGAAAAGGAAATAGAGGGGGAAATGGCAAGTAGCGTTTGTGCGAATAGGAGAGATAGTAAAGAGTTAAGATACAAAGGACAGGAAGTTGTGGAGAACTGTGTCCTGAAAGACACGTAACATAAATGATGATTATGATGATGGCTGTGGTATCTGTAGATGGTATATTAGCGTTTGGTATTTCTTTATAAAAACACACATACATATATGTGGGTGAAAATAATGGAAAACGATAAACAGAAAAGTATAAACGATGCGTTTCGCCGAGAACGTCTGCTGCTTTTGGATTTTTCAGATTAAAAGACAAACCTTTATGTAAGGAAAATGCGTTCGAATAAGACAGGACCATAATTTGAATTACCTTATCACTTCCGATTACCACAAAATATAAAGTGTCTGGCTGTCCGTTTTGTTTCTTTTGTATAAATATATAAACATATTTATGTATAAATAAAAAAGTAATAGATATATAGATAGATTTGGATCATCTGAGATGATGTATTTTGTATCTATATTTTTTGTCTGTTTATCTATTTTCCATAATTTTCTCTACTAACATATATCTATACAAGGATCTTCTTTTTTTTTTATTAGGATATTATATATATATATTTATATATATATATATATATATATATATATATATATCATTCTGTTCTCTCTCAGAATGTTCTTATACATCAATGCAACCCCTTATCTACCCTCCCGTCACCTCTTCCCGCTGATTTTCGCCAAATTGCAACACTCTTTTACTGTCTTTAACGAAATGATTATTTTCCCTCTCCTCCGCATTACAAAACATGTAAACAAACAAATATGTAAGCGCGAATTAAAAAAAAAAAAAAAAACTAGAGGAAAGAAAGTCCGCCATTTTCTCGCTTCATCAATCATTAAAAACTTCCCTCTTCTAGCCTCAGGGCCGTTCCAGATGCGAAGAATCGACGTGAAAGTAAAAAGAAAAAAAATCCATAGACAGTAAAGTGTGAATCCTTTCAAAGATAACGAAAAAAATCGAAAGAAGAAAATATAAATAAGTAAAATATATGCTAGTGTTCCGCTTGTAAAAGAAAAAAGAAAAAAATAACGAATGAAGTTACTATCTCCTTCGAGCGGCAAATATTTCAGAGGAAATTTTATTTTTTAATGGTGGCCATCTTTAAAAATCCAAAGCTAAAATTTTTTGGCTGCAATGAACAGTTTTTTTGAAACTACCGATCTGTCTATTAACGCCAGTCTCGATTATTTAAAAACTTGCTACTGCATTGGTACGACTGGAAGAACATTGCCTTTAATCTTTCTTTTACCATTCCATTGGAAATTATATGTTCAAGATAATCAACCAACTTTTACGAACAAAGACAAAGGGATCCATGCCTCAAGCAATGGAAGTGACTGGAAAAACTACCTGAGATTTCGAACTCGGCTAGTCAATTCTACTTTTGGAGCTGCAAATTTCAACGAAAAATGCAAATACTATGAATTTGTATGGAGTTATTGCTTTAGTTTAGCCTCGTTCTTAGTACGTCTAATTTGAAGGGATATAAGCAAATCGCTAAGAAAGTATTTTAATCGCTCGGAATTTAATTGCATTAAAAATTAATATAGGTTTATCTTCAGTATCTGTCTATATTTCTGAGATGAGGTATTATGTACACTATTTACATTATTACAACGTTTCGGCGGTTGTACGCTCCGGCTTTCTTCAGGTGGTTGGATTGTCGAACTGAACACTCACTGGGGTAGACATGGTACGTGAAACTAGAACAGTCTACCCCAGAGAGCGAAATAAAGGGTTCAGGTAGACAATCCAACTACCTGAAGAACGCCGGGGCGTACAACGACTGAAAGGTTGTAATAAATATGGGCAAAAAGATGAGGACAATAGTCCGAGTAATGTAAATATGTTTCTCTTCGAAATCCCAAAATAGAGAATTTCTTTTGTAATATCTTTCGCAAGATTGAATAGCGTAAAGCGAAAAAAAAAGTGATCACTTTTAATTCATATTAGAAACATTTGGGGTATCCACAGACCTGAAAAAGTAACTTTCTTCTAGATCTGTATTTCTCGATGACGAAGCTTACGTTTCATCGCCTGGCGAATGCGGAGTGATTGATTGTTGGAGTTATTTAATTTTTTTTACGGCTTATCAACATTTTACAGGTTATTTAAAGTCAGAAAATAATTTTAGACTGTGAGAATTTTTTGGATATAACAATGATTTACTGATTCAGGTCATGATTAATTAACCCATAACTGGGGGAGAAAACGTGGATTCATGCTTATCCCAAAGGCACTTGAGTGTAAGTGACTATAACGAACCCAATTGGAACTCGGCTCTCCGATTTTCAATTTCGAGACGTTATCCTTTACACCACCTGCACATCTAAATTTCAGCACTTGGTACTTCCAAGTGCTCACCCATTTATGTGCTGACAAGCCTCAGCGTTGCTTAACTTCGGTGTTCGTACGAGAACCGATGTTTCAACGTGATATGGCTGTAAGCCGGTTATAGTAGAAGGTTTAAAAAAAATACGACAGTATATTTGACTGCCTCATCTCAATTTTTTTTTCTGTCATCAAGTTTCTTATAAGCACTCAAAATAACTTGCAGAGCTGCACTGAACCTAAATGCAAATATATTTGTCAGACATGAGACAATAAAGATGAATGAAAGAATATTAAGGTGATGAAAATAAAACGTATACGACCAAAAGTAAATAGTCAATTTTCTTTGTTTTTATTTTCCTTCAAAGTAAGTATGGGGTACGGTTGCCAATCCTCCAAAAGCATGGGTGGGGGGCGATGAATTATTTCCCACTGTAGAACTCGTTTCCCACAGTTGAAAATTCGAAAACCATTGTCTACCATATTGCTATTTCCATTGCAAATGTTCTCACGAGCTTCTCTTCCTAGTTGCACCAGTTCTGACCGCCACAGCTAAATCCCTCCGTGTTACGTACACAGGGACGAATCATCCTCATAATCTTCATATTCCCTATGTAAGGAGGAAGTTCCACTTATAGAGCTTATTCCCAATAACTGCTACTTGGTGGAACAGACTGCCGAATAAAAATGCTTCCCCATTCACTACAATCTTAACCACTTCACGTTAGTCTTCCTACATATCCTCATAACTGAAATCCTCAGTCTTACAAAAGACTCAATCAATAACTTTCTAAATTGAGTGATTCTTGGGCTTTTTGGGAGTGGAGAACAAGAAAAATATTTTAGCATATTTCTTAGGTACAGAAATTACTGATTTGTTCAGAGATTTTTACTTAAAATTAATCAACATTTAATTTTTTTTTTTTTTTCAAAATGGTCACATTTAGATGCACAGGTTTGTCATGTTAACGCATTTTGTTCAGTTATGTTTCAATAATGCTCAGATAGGAGTGAAACTTCAACAAGAAAATTAACATTTTCGAATTCCAATATTAACACGTTGACTGGCAGAGTTGAATTATAAAATATAGCATCAAACAAAAAAAAGTCAACATTTTAATATCAAACTTTTTCATAGACAACTTTTTAATAGCCAACTTTGGCAAAAAAAATATTTAATGAGTTTATTTATAACTCCAGCTACAGTTTTAAATATAGTTTTCGCACTAAAAGTTATCACTGGGAATAAACTCATTGTTGGTGTCCGCTGATGAAAATGAATCAGAAAATGGCAAGCACGAGATAACTCGTAGTCGGCACGAGATAATTCGTAGTCGGCACAATGGCTTGATTTGTTTGCGTAACGTCATCAATTCCTTATGGGTCATTTAATGCCGAAATTTAATTTCTTGGAAGCTTTGAAGGAATGAATTAATGATATATATTATTCTGCTTTCACAATTAAATACATGGTAGATGATTCTCAACTTTTGAGCATATACATGTTTGTGTGAACATAATTATTAGAGGCCGTGTATGTGAATTTTATTTTGTAGCTTAGTTTAAGTTTTGTTTTGTTTTTTAAGTACAAATTGATTTAAGATTTTGTAGGTTATTATATAGATTGTCATGAAAGAGTTCCTTCATATTAGTTGCTTGTTTGGGTGATTTTGTTTAGTGGCATGTCAGCCTCTATGTATTATTTAGTACCGAAATATGAATATATAGCTTCAATTAATTATATTTTGACAGCAATTGTATGCCTTCAACTGCAGATAGAATGTAGTGTTGGTCATTTTGCTATGAAATGTCAGTCAGTTATGTGCTTTACGTGATACACGCTTAGGCGATCATGTATCTTTCGATACATGACTGACGAGGCAGATTTTTTTTTTTTCACGCAGTAGGATGCCATTTCTTTCTGCGGTAGACCAGTTGCCATCAAAGGATATAGAACACGAAGAAGATTTATATCTTTCCCAAGGTTATTAGCACGTAAGTGAATGCAATGGACTCGACTGGAATTCGAACTCGGCTCTCCGATTCCTCAATCCAAGCCGCTATCCATAACTCCACCGGGCCTCATCAACTACGAAATGTATTGTTGGTAATTCTATTTTAAATAGGTATTGTTGGTAATTATTTTATATAAAAATGTATTGCTGGTATATTTATACTTACGTAATGTTTTGTTTTTCCTTGGGGGTTCATTATTTGTCCATAGCTGGGACCTTAACAGATGCTACCACTCCAGGTCAGGGAAGATCAGGGAACAACAGCAGTTAAGAGGTGGTTCCACGCTCCTCAAAACCTCAATTCTTCCGATCAGAGACCTTGCTGCCGGATATAGTTCATCGTCATACCCACGGAACGGGATAAGTCGTTGTCGCCGACATAATAAAAACTGTCAACGACGATTTATCTCGTGATTGACTGTCAACGTGTTAATATTTCTTTAAGCAATGATATTGCATATTTAAAAAAATGGTCACATTCTTTGTATTGATTACGTGACCTTAAAGAATACAGACTCACCACTCTTTGACTCAAAATAGGAAGAATTAAATGAACGACGTTCTTTGACATTAGTACCACCAGAATACTAATATATTTAAATTTTGAAGGAAAGAAAATTCAGTTTAAATTACCTTTCATTTTTAATGAAACTCTAAAATGCTTTAATTGGACTATAATTAACTGAGTGAATAAAAATCATAGAAAAGACTGAAGTTTTATTGAAGCATGAACTTTTATTGGACTATAAAGACAGACTTTTATTGAACTATAAAAACTGTATGCAACAACAGTAACAAGTTTAAGGCAAACAATTTCTGAATAGAATAGTGTGTCAATATAAAATAGAAAAGGTAATTATAGTAACAAAAGTAGAAATCGTTGAATTTAATTACTTACAGGTAACTTTGAATTGTAATATATCGTTACCTGAACAAATTCCTAAAACTTTTGAATCGTTTGTGTTAATTCAGCCTAAAATATTAATTAAATTTAAAATAAAAGAATTTATATTTACTAAAATATTTGTGCTATTTCTAAATGTTAGGTCTTTGTTCGCGCTCACCGATAAAAAAAGAAGCCAAAAACGGATTTTTCTTTTTTTTTTTTTTTTTTTTTTTAATTGTAAAAAAATTCTTGTAAGTACTTAGGATATCATCCGTACTTACAAAGTGTGAATAACTCCCTGATTTTTGGCATTTTTTTCATTCTGAAGGTTTGGGGTGTTGTGCAGGCAAGTTAAACATAATTTTAATTTAAAATTTATATTTTCAAAAGAGTACTAAAAATTTAATAAAAAAATAATCAAAATTTGATTTAAAATTTATATTTACTTGGGTGAATTAATATTTTTGATAAGTAACTTTACATTATTTGGGGTTACTTAACAGAAATGATCCCAACCTTGAATGAAATATGCAAATCGTTAATGAAATCTTATTTGTTATTACATGAATTACTCGGGCTCCTCGGCGTGGGAAAATGATTGTCGAACGAGTCTGATTGAACATTATTAATGAAATCGATAGACACTGGGTACTCAATACTCGATGCCTTGTACAAACTAAGCTAATCTGAATAATAAGGGAACCTCGGTGTGGGGTAATGGCTTATGTGTTAGGGTAGTTAAACATTACTCTTTCATATGAGGTAATGTTTAAAAACGAGTTTGATTGACCATCAATAGTGAGTTCGATCATGTCTTGTTTAACATAAATATTGAGTTCGATTCATATTGGGAGGGGGTAAACTTGTGATCAAATTAATTTTAAGTTTCCGTTCCTCTTGCTTTTAATATATGACTTGTGACTGTCAAATTATCCAAAAGCTCTCTAATTATTATATATCCTAGAAATTTCAAATGACTCTTTCCGATTTTAAGTATAATTCGTTAGAAACAAAGGAAAGAGTACTCAACTGATACGTGATATCTATCCTCCTGTATCGCTGCGAATGCTGAGCAATCTCTTCAAAGATAAGGAGTAGACTTGAACCAACAGAAATGTGGTCCTACAGAATGATACTGAGGACACCATGGACCTAACATGTGAGCAACAACGAGGATTTGGAGAAAATGGAAACAAAAAGAAAACATTCTTAACATCAGTTATGGGCAGGGAAAATTTCGAGGGCACGAAATGAAGAAGGAGGTGCTTGGAAAACTTGATACTCACAGGACAAATTGAGGGAAAGAGGGACTCAGGAAAGCAGTTCATAACCTACCTAACAAGACTGAGTAAATGGATGTCGGAGCAAGGTTTAGGAGGGATTTAAAAAAAATAGACAATTTATTAAGATCTACAAAGAACCGGAAATTGTGGAGTGCCATGATCGCCTACGCCCTGAATGGACACGGTACGTAAAAGCCGAATTCTAACTTAGCTGACTGACACATATCCTACCCCTTCATTCCCACAACCCTAACTGGATTTGTGCTTAGTTATTATTAATAGGCCTCAAAGCCACGAGTCCTTAGCTTTAACCACTACACTAACAGCGCTCAAACTGTCGCCTGTTACTGTTAGTGAGACACTTGTGGTATTTTCTTCTTTTTTTTTTGCTTTGTTTTTGGCAAACAGTTCCTCCAAGAATTAAACTATGCGGTAGGCGCGTGGATTTTGAAGAGATAAGAATAAGCTCTCCATCGAATGCCAAGAGACGAGTGTTCCTAGAAAGTTCTCCAATTGAGTCCAAAGGTCAACATCCACAGCAATCACGCTCCATTCACTGGCATTGCTCCACCGAGAATTGAACCCACTTCATTATACTATTCTACTTGAGCCGAAGCCTAATCCAATAGCATCTGAAATTAGATAGGAGTAGTAATCACCGAGCCAGATTTTATCTTGGTGCCATCTTTATTTCGGCGAGGAAAATTATACGAAACTTTCATAACTTTCAGGAATGCCAAATGACTTTCTAGGAGAAAGGTAACAAATTCCTTACGCAGATTCTGCGGAAACTTTCTTAAATTTTAGAAATAATATCTGAAAATAGGAGATTACCTTTTCTGTCAATACTGGCAAGAGCAATAACAGCTAGTGGAGTTGAGAAAGCTATTTTGCTGAGAAAACAGCTTTAAGAGAAAAATGATCAATAGGGTCTATTTTGTCTGTCAGAAATAATCAGCAGAGATTATTCTGTCTCTCTCAGAAATGATATATAAATTATGGTTTACCTAGAAAACTGAAGATCTAATAAAAGATTTTGAAACAAACGTTAATGGAGTCAAAGTAAAAGTTGACCAAGAAAACCCAAGATCTGATTAAAGTTATTGAAACATGAGGTAATGATTGCTAAATAATTGTCTACCGAGAAAACTCCAAATTTAATGATAGATATTGAAAGATACGATAATGGAGTCTAAATAAAGATAACTTATCTATTGAAAGATGTTGAAAGAAACATTAATGGAATCTAAGTAATGATATATCAAGCAAACACATCTTGTAAAATATGCAGAGATTTTATTCTAGTCATATAATAAACCTTGGCATTATTATTCAGATAATGATTCTAAAAAGAATACAACTATACGCAAGAGATAAATTCATGTCGTCTTTCAATATAAACAATAGCTACCGAGTTCACACGAGAAAGCGGCAAAATATAGATAGTTTTGTCGGCGATGATGCGCAGGTTCTTGCATTGAATAATCAAAGCGTATAATACATTATTTACATTATTCGGACTATTGTCCTCATCTTTGTCGCCATGAATGCAGGCACAAGTAAGATAGTAAACAACTGCAGGAGACACTGAATATTTTCTCAAGGTAACAGGTAGAAGACTGCTACGTAAGAAAATCAACTTCGCCTTATACAAAGAAAAAGTCAAAAATTTGTCAATGACATTTTGATAAAGGAGGTTAACAGTGATTGGCAGGAAAATGGAATCGGAAAAACGGATTCTAAATTCAGTACATTATTTACATTATTCGGATTATTGTCCTCATCTTTGTCGCCATATTTATCACAACGTTTCGGCCGTTGTACGCTCTAAACCCCTTATTTTGCTCACTGGGGTAGACTGTTCTAGTTCCACGTGCCATGTCTAATGGATATCAGTTGCCAGTTATCTTCTGCTAATTCCGCTCTCCAAATTATCCACTGCCTTAACCAAGGACTGAACTCTCACTTTTTGTGTTCTGTCACTGGATCTAACTAACGCCTTTATCCACTGTGACATCTGTCCTTGAGGACATTTGTGTGTGAATTTCTGTTTATTATAAACCTAATGTCTTCAGCAACCGTTTTTACCAGTGTTCATATTGCAATTTTTGCTGTTATCATTTATGTTTTTACCAGAGCTCATATTGCAATTTTTGTTGTTATTATCGCTTTTCTCTGACACTCTTTATTACTGGTTCCTATATTGTATTCATTTCTATACTTGGTCGGCTCAGGAGATTTTTGTGGCTTAGCATATGTGCTACTTCCTTAAGTTTGCGAATTTTCCATTGGTGTTCTTTGTCTGTGATCTTAACCTTAACGGCGGTGATCTCCCTTTTCTCTCCATATGTGGTCAGCCACGCCTGATTTTCCACTTCGCCTCGTGTTACAGCTTTCTGGTTTCTTGAAGCCTTATCTTAAGGGGTGGGGTTGTCTCCCCTTTATATTTCTTTGCGCAGCTGCACGGGATAGAAATATTACTATCACTAGTAATCCTTGTGCTGCCAACTATTTACTCTAGCCCCTCATTTACACCGATCCTCCTCGCCTTTCAATTTTCTCTTCGCCAGCAGATATGGTCATTTCCTTATCACTGATAAAATCGGAATATTTTATTCACCTAGTTTCGCAAGCAACTAAAAGATTGGTTAAATCACAAGTTCAAATTGTTATGGTTAATAGGATAAGAAATAATATTATGAATGAATCCTGTACAAAAATATGTTGCTAAAATCAGATGTACAAACTGTTAGGTGAAATTGGATATGAAATAAAATTATGAATGAGCCCTGTATAGAAATATGTTACTAAAATCATATGTTCAAATTGTTAGGTGAAATTGGATATGAAATAAAATTATGAATGAGCCCTGTACAGAAATGTGTTACTAAAATCATATGTTCAAATTGTTAGGTGAAATTGGATATGAAATAAAATTATGAATGAGCCCTGTATAGAAATATGTTACTAAAATCATATGTTCAAATTGTTAGGTGAAATTGGATATGAAATAAAATTATGAATGAGCCCTGTATAGAAATATGTTACTAAAATCATATGTTCAAATTGTTAGGTGAAATTGGATATGAAATAAAATTATGAATGAGCCCTGTATAGAAATATGTTACTAAAATCATATGTTCAAATTGTTAGGTGAAATTGGATATGAAATAAAATTATGAATTAGCCCCACAGAAATATGTTACTAAAATCATATGTTCAAATTGTTAGGTGAAATTGGATATGAAATAAAATTATGAATGAGCCCTGTATAGAAATATGTTACTAAAATCATATGTTCAAATTGTTAGGTGAAATTGGATATGAAATAAAATTATGAATGAGCCCTGTACAGAAATATGTTACTAAAATCATATGTTCAAATTGTTAGGTGAAATTGGATATGAAATAAAATTATGAATGAGCCCTGTACAGAAATATGTTACTAAAATCATATGTTCAAATTGTTAGGTGAAATTGATATGAAATAAAATTATGAATGAGCCCTGTACAGAAATATGTTACTAAAATCATATGTTCAAATTGTTAGGTGAAATTGGATATGAAATAAAATTATGAATGAGCCCTGTACAGAAATATGTTACTAAAATCATATGTTCAAATTGTTAGGTGAAATTGGATATGAAATAAAATTATGAATGAGCCCTGTACAGAAATATGTTACTAAAAATCATATGTTCAAATTGTTAGGTGAAATTGGATATGAAATAAAATTATGAATGAGCCCTGTATAGAAATATGTTACTAAAATCATATGTTCAAATTGTTAGGTGAAATTGGATATGAAATAAAATTATGAATGAGCCCTGTACAGAAATATGTTACTAAAATCATATGTTCAAATTGTTAGGTGAAATTGGATATAAAATAAAATTATGAATTAGCCCTGTACAGTAATATATTACTAAACTCATAAGTTTAGACTCTTACGTGGGTGATTTTTGTATATGTCCAAATTGTCGTAATGCCGCCTGCTTATCGGGACAATGAGTATTTATTGTGCCGGTGATCGCTAACACGCCCGCAGGAGTAATAACTTCATATTAGTTCTACATTGTGCTTCGCTTGAAATCCTCATTATGACTGATGCATTCAAGTTGTCAGGAGTTGGTAACAGGTCCTGTATGTTAGTCTATTTCGTAAATAACCTGCCGGGAGTAAATCTCGGAGTGACTCTGTTGTTTTCTTATCTTTACGAAGACGACGAAGTGGATTTGCCTGAAGGAGTTCCATTTCTTCAACAGCTAGAGTCGTACTTTGTTTGTCTGACATGACACTTCAAAAAGACTGCTCCAAGTGAGGAAAACAGCGTTGTACTAGAACATCCGCTCGTTGATGGGTGTTGGAAATTAAATAATCGTTCATGTGGAATAACATTAATCGACAGTAAAGTTCGTATTGAATACAATGTATTCTGTAGTACAAGCTCCGAAGGAGTCAAAGACTAGCGTTGTGATTTTAATACAAGGGTCACTGACTGTCATATAATTGCATTATATCGTTCAAACTGTCCATTGTCCTGTAGATTATGAAACGTTACCCGGCTCTTAGAGTTTCTACAGTGATGCAAATTGTTTCGCACATCCGATGACACAAAGAAAATAAGTTTTTCCGGACGCATGAATGCAGGCACGAGTAAGATAGTAAACAGCTGCATTAGACACTGAATATTTGTTCAAGATAACAGGTAGAAGACTACTACGTAAGAAAATCAACTTCGCCTTATACAAAGAAAAAGTCAAAAGAAAAAGTGAATAATTTGTCAATGACATTTTGATAAAGGAGGTTAACAGTGATTGGCAGGAAAATGGAATCGGAAAAACGGATTCTAAATTCAGTACATTATTTACATTATTCGGACTATTGTCCTCATCTTTGTCGCCATATTTATCACAACGTTTCGGCCGTTGTACGCTCCGGCCTTCTTCAGGTGGTTGGAATGTCGAACTGAACCCTTTATTTCGCTCACTGGGGTAGACTGTTCTAGTTCCACGTGCCATGTTTGATGGATGTCAGTTATCAGTTATCTCCTGCTAATTTCCCTCTGAAAGTTCTCCACTGCCTTAACCGGGTATTGAACTCACACTCTTTTGGGTCCTGTCACTGGATCTAACCAACGCCTTTATCCACTGTGCCATGTGTCCTTAATTCCAACCACCTGAAGAATGCCGGAGCGTACAACGACCGAAACGTTGTGATAAATATGGCGACAAAGATGAGGACAATAGTCCGAATAATGTAAATAATGTACATAATACCTCATCTCAGAAATATAGACACTCAAAATTCAGTCTATTCTACTGTGATCACTTTCGTAAAAATACCATTGATAAAGGCAGGAATCCTTGTTCCCCAGTAGCTAAGGGTTAAATAGCATGCTAGACTGGATACTTTAGACCAGAATGGCAACCAATCTCAAAGAATTACTCTGAATTCAAAACTGTAGAATCTGGAATAGGAGACCACCTCACTATTTTTTCTATTAGTTCATGACAATTCGCAGATAATAAATAAAAGTATTTTATTAAATAAAAGCAATATTATGACCCCCACTACGTCTTGAAAAGACCTGGCATTTTTAAAATAAAAAGCCTACTGTATACCTTTCTTGTTCAGATGACTATGTCTAAAGAAATCTTGTCTTGTTTTTATTTAGTACTTTATTGCTTTTTTTCACCCCATGCAAAATAGTAATGTCACTAAAGACACATAGTTACTGGGTGCGGAAGAATTAGGAACATCAACATTACTAGTGAACGGAAAGAGAAAAGAGTAATCAGGAGGACAGCAGATAGCGATTGACATTGTATTTAAATATTTGCAGATTAAAGTTGGCTGGAAAGCACGGAGCTGGAAAGGATTTCTACAAGCGAGAAGTGCGCGAAAAGAAACTGTTAGCATAGAACTTGCGGCTATCTCTAGACAGACTCGTATAGTACTGCGCTTAAATTCAAATCTCTAGGTACCATAACGAAGAGATATTTATTCCGAATTACTTACAGGAATATAGCACAAGTCCAAAATGGGGAAGAGGGGGAAAGGATGGTCTTCTGTCTTATAATTAAACATAGCTAGCCACGATCACTTACCCAAATATACCACAATATTCCTTACGCCAAAACAACGTATTCTTACTTGCCATTCCACAACATTCACCATAATGCCTCATTGTCTCTATTAAAATCTTAACTAGTCTCCATATATACAACTCTTGTCTTTGGTGGATAGGGAATATAACAGCAATGGCGAAGTGTTCATTCGAACAATTGCCCTGAAAGTAATTATAGAAAAGACATAGAGAGGCAACCTTACAGAGGTGTAAAAGTGCCCGGATCCGTGTAGCCTGATCAGAACCAATAATATTTATTTGGATTTTATCAAGGAGCTCAAGGTAAACAGCAAGGGCACTGGACCATATGTGGCAGCAACATGGACGAATGGTAGACTTATAGATATATATGATAGATTCTGAAGAACAAAATTGTATCACACAACACAGTGTACCAAATTTCTTAGCAGTTGACCTAGCAATGGATTCAGTATAGTCTGCTCAATTATTACTGTTTCTACTACCTGGTACAGGGATTGAACTCACAATTACAAGTGTCAACAAATTCAAGATCATCAGCTGTAAATAATGTAAATGATGATAACACCTCATCCTTGAAATACAGACAGAAACTGTACGTTTTCCCTCTTTTTATATTTGCAAAATAAACAAAAAAGAAAACCAAATTCAATGAAGAGAAATGATTGAACGAAATACAACAGCGAGAAAGTGAAAAGAATTACAAAGCAGAAATATAGCAACCTGTGGAGACATAAGTTCGAAGAAAGACAACGTTAACTTGGAGGCGCCCAATTTTTAGGCGATTAAAAAAAATAATGGCCGACCAGATATTGCAATTTCATGATGAATGAGTTGTCATTCAGTAATTTAAAAACCACGCTAGCGAAATATCATTAAATAGGTGCTGTTGCTACTTTTATTGTTATTGTTGGTGTTATTATTAGAAAATGAAAGACCATAATGTAACAGAGTGGGGAAGAAAATAAGTTCGTCAGTACATGCAAATTTATGAATGCAGTAGGGCGAATGTAGTGTATAATATGCTTTAATGAATATACACTGCGTGCCAAATTATTATCGAGATAACTTTTTTTCTAATATTTCAAAACTGTCCAATCAATTAACACATAATTTTCACACAATATTGGCAACACTGACCTGCGCAATCAGTGAAATTTTCGACCTGATCTGCGGAATGTAAACAAATTGGCGCCATATTTGTTATCTGTACGGTGATTTGCTCATTGCGCAGGTCAGTGTTGCCAATATTGTGGGAAATATTTGTGTGAATTGATTGGACGGTTTTTGAAATATTATAAAAAAGTTAATTTGGCACGCAGTATATATATATATATATATATATATATATATATATATATATATATATATATTATTATTATTTAATCACGAGTCACTTAACATTCGCCTGAAGAAGTACAACGTAGTATCGCAACACGAATGCTATTGTGTAGCGATTTCAACATGTTTTTTATAATATCTATAATAATAATATATTGCTCTACTTTGTATTGAGCACTTTTTAAATAAAAGTAAATGCTACAAACATCGGAATTTTACTTCATCTGTTCTGTGGGGAAAATAGAAACGGCCTACCTCGCAAACGTTCTCGCATCTTCCTGGCCTGTGGGTTGAGAAAGGAAAGAAAAGATTCAAAATGGCGTCCGTGACTTTTAATATTCACGGTCTCGTGCAGTCACGCAAAGTCGCGTTACACACATGCTAATGAGGTGTGTCTGGGCTCCATAAAAGCAGGTTGCTTGGAGACATTGGCAGACCAACATTTCACCCGGACAGTTTTGACTTTTATTCTGACTGTTTCTCTCCCCCCCCCTTGTTTTTCAGTACTGTGTAGTGAGACTGTTTCTTTTCAGCTGCTTATTTTTTGGACGAACTTTCGTGTGAATAACATCGGACTTTTTTTTATCTGATAAGTTATTGTTTTATTTTCATTCTTTTTAATTTCTTCTATTTTTTTTTTGTTTTTTTTAATTTGTATTTGGGCCTTGGCTCACATTTTTTCCTTTTTTTTAGTCCGGTAAGACTTTGTCAAACCGGACGACTGCTTTCTTATTTTTTTATTTATTTTCTCTATTTAAAAAAAAAAAAGACCAGTTTAGAAAAAAAAAGAAAAAGAAGCTTTCTGTTTATTTATTTTATTTTTTTTCCTTTTCAGCGACTTCAGTCGCCTTCTTTCTCCTTTTTATTTTGACTAGTTTATTTTTTTCTTTTAATTCATTTTCTTTAGCGGCGTCAGCCGCTAAACTTTATTTTCTATTTTTGTACATTTATTAGTTCTAAAAAAAAAAAAGAAGTTTTCTGGTTTTTCTTTTCATTTTCGGCTGCCTTCGGGCGCCATTTTTATTTTTAAGAAAAAGTCTTACCTGTTTATTTTTATTTCAGTCTTTTTGTCTTTTGTTTGTTTGTTTATTTTTTTTTAATTTCCTGGTTTATCCAGGCTTTCTTTATTGTATGTTAATTTTTTTTCCCCAACTCCTCTCCCTGTGTGGTTAACTATAAAAGACCCGCTAGTGGTTGTATCCACAATTTTGCAGTATGGCCGACGAAGGCAGTCGGTCCAAAGTGAAGAAAGACCTCTTTGGGAAGGTGGACAATGCCAACCCAAAGGATAATGAAGCGAAAAAGCGGGCTGGAAAAAGCCCAAAAGCTGACTTAAGTACCTCCAGAAAAGGAGAAAGTCCTAAAATGATGTTGCCCTAAAGAGGCTCCAAGGAAATCGAGCGAGGAGTCGCCCTCTTGTTGGAAGTCCCTCCGAGTTGTATACTGAACATGGCGGATTTCCTGGACAAGGCGAAAGGTTATGCCCATCTGGTGAATAAAGATGGGTTCGCCGATGATGTCCAGGAACTCGGTATGTTCGCTAAGAGAATGGTGACCGTTTTTGTGGTGGACAAAAAACAAAAAAGATTTGTCGCTCCACTAAAGACATTGTGATTAAATCACTTTTGTCCCTGGGGATAAAACCCCAAAGAGTTATAAAAGGTAGGGGTTTCTTCATGTGGGACATTCTGCTGCCCACACCAGA
This sequence comes from Acanthosepion pharaonis, assembly GCA_903632075.3. Lineage (NCBI taxonomy): Eukaryota > Metazoa > Mollusca > Cephalopoda > Sepiida > Sepiidae > Acanthosepion > Acanthosepion pharaonis. The sequence goes on from CAHIKZ030005396.1 coordinate 57,507, forward strand.
AGATTGCCTGGCTATGGCCAAAAAAGAACTGATCACCAAAGATCTGATATTAAGGACTGAGTACGAAGGCCGCAGGCGGACCAGGGTGGCCGTTTTTGAGGTTCCTCCTCAAATTTCAGGAGAGCTTCTGGCTGCATTTTTTTATGCAGTACGGCCAGATTTTAGAAGCTCTCTCCGACAATCTGAACGGGGATGGACTTTTGACATCATGCTTGATCAAGAGGCCTTCAAGTCCGTCCCCAACTGTTTGGTTTTAGGCGACCGGAAAATGCCAGTCATTGTGACTGGTAGGCGTCCGACTTGCTGGAGGTGTGGAGAGACTGGTCACCTTTCCTCCTCCTGCCCAGGGAAGAAGGCCCTGGAGCTCCGGTCGTAGGTGACCAAAATCCCCCCCTTGGCCGATAAGGATAAATCCGCGGCACCTGTAATGGGTCTAGCTGCGAGGCGGACCGATGGGCAAAGTCCCTCGGTTGGGTCCAAGCCCACATTGCCCCCCGAAACCGACGCCTGCCACTAGTGTGGTTAAGGAGAAGGAGGAGGGGAATGGCACTCGTGGTTAGGGGCAAGGGAAGAGCCAAACAGCGGTTCCTCCGTCCCAACATGACACCAGGGACATTACCACCTACAGCCCCATTCCCTCTACCAGCTCTGAGGGCGACGCCTCGGCGTCGTACGAAAAAAAAACGGCAACCGAAAGCCAAAAATTAAACGAACCGAGTTGGCAAAAAATACTTGACATTAAAAAGCTGAAAGAGAAGCTGGAATCAAAGCGGGGAAAAGAAAAAAAATCGCTGGGGGCACCGGCCCCTCTATTCTCTGCCCCGTCTTCCCCTACTTCATCGAAAAAACCTTTCGTAAAACCTCATCCACCAAAATCTTTGTCAAGTTCACCATCGAAAACATTTCACTCAGCAAAACCTTCTCCTGTCAGGACGCCTTCGGGCATGACACCTCCACCACTCCAAACATCACACCCATTCCAACACCTGTTCACTCACGGAAAAAAAAAAGGGTTCGTAGCCCTGACTCCCAAATTGCTACGGAGAAAAAAAAGAAAAGGTCAAACCACCATATCTCACAGGGGAAGACGTCTGCCGCGTATCCCGGGAGCAGGCGGAAAGGGTCTTCGGGCAAACGAAGAACCCGAAGCCCTTGAAAATTTTGTGGAATTTCCGGCACATCAAGGGTGTGGATGTGGAGGTGCCGGATAATTTCCCCAAGGCCCGAAACAAATTAACCGTCATAAGAACTGGCCCGGGTACGCGGGAGATCTGGGGCATGGTAGAGGAGGCAAAATCGTCCTTAAAAGTGGTGCCCCCAGCTGTTGTCCTACTTGAAGAAAACTTGGATGAAACTAAAAATTGTAAAGGGAGGGTCCCTATTTATGTTCACCCATCCCTTTATAGAGCCCTTGCTAACCTATCCTGCGGACATCGGCGGCTTGTCCCAGGATGACACACTCGATACTGAGATGATGTCTGGCTCAATGGGACAAGCTGTGGGTGTCCTCACCCCAGCCATGTTCTATCCTGAAGGGCAACCCTAATCGGCTTCACAATGGCTCTCTGGTTAGCTAGTTTGAATGCCCGGGGCCTGAGGTCCGAGTCTCGCAGGGCGAGGCTCTCTCGTGACCTTCAGCGCCTCGGGGTGAATATATGTTGTTTGCAAGAGACCCGGTTTTTTTCTCATGATCGTGAGGACATACTGTCTAGGGGGTTCGCCCTTTATTCAGCATGTTTTGATGGTTGTTCGAGGGTGTCTCTTGGCTAGTTAGCAGGTCTTTGAAGGCTGCTTGTACCCTTGTCTTCGCGGATCCGGCGGGCAGGCTTTGCGTGCTGGATGTTACCATAAAGGATAAGCCTCTTCGTCTCATTGGGGTTTATGCGCCCAATATCCATTCCGAGCGGCCTGCTTTGTTTCGGCAGATCGCGCCGTTCTTGACGACGTCTCGTCGGGTAATTTTAGCGGGGATTGAATGCCGTCCTTGACCCCGATATAGATCGGATAGGGCACAAAAAGGTACTAACAACCCGGATGTGAAACCATTTCGGGACTTTATCGATGGGTTTGATCTCGTCGATAAGTTCCGGAATGAACACCCTCGGGAGGTAGCATGGACTTGGACTACTAGTGGCAGCTCGGATCCTGGCTCGCTTGCGAGCTACCTGGACCGAGTCTTAGTTAGGAGAGTCGATGTAGGGCTCTTAGGTTGTCCAAGTTTCCATTATATAGTTTATACGGATCATAGGCTTGTCCGGGTGCGTGTAAACTTAGATAAGCCTAAGGTTAGGTTGGCTGGTTACTGGAAATTGAACTGTTCGCTTTTCAGTGATCAGGGTTTCCGGGACCAGCTGCTACTAACAATCCAGAGGGAATTGACGGGAGCGGTTGTGGGAAATGCCTGGTGGGGCATTTTAAAATCTAAGATTCGTACGTTTGCTGCCGACTTTAGTCGTCGGCTCAATTTAGATAAATTAGCGGCGCAAACGGCTTTAGAAGAAAAGTTGATCGGGCCGTGAAATCCCGTGTTAGTGGGGACATAGTCTTAGCTAAGGCAGAGTTGGCCTCCTTGCTTATCAAGAAGGATCAAGCTCGGGTAGTTGGGGCTAGGTTAAAAAGAATGTCTTCTGAGGCAACGAATATGGCCGCTGAACTGCGTGTAGAGGAATATCGAAACGCGGCCAGGCGACATATAGCGTGCGTCACATTACCGGATAAGCGGACCGTGACTACAAACGCGGGCATATGTGAGGTCTTTCGAGATTACTTTCAGGAGCTTTTCACCAGGGAGCCCGGTCTGAGTTCTGCTCAGTTCGACGCCTATTTAGCTGACTTTCCTGCCTCTCGGCAGCTGAAGTGGCTAGGTGCGAGGGTCCCATAACAGAGTCGGAAATCTGGGAAGCGCTGAAGCAGGTTGGCCTGGATAAGTCTCCGGGATTAGATGGTCTTCCCTACGAAGTTTACTTGAGGTTGTCGCACGTTTTTGTGCCTTTGCTGGAACTGATGTACAACCACTGGATGAGGCAGGGTCTTTACCTCAACGCTTCACCAGGGGTGTCATCAAGTTGCTGCGTAAGGACAAGGACGGTGGGGATGGGTTAGGGAACTTTCGCCCTTTAACGATGTTAAACACTGACTTAAAGATTTTGGCGAAGATCTTAGCCAACCGTTTGCAGCTTGTCCTGTCTAGTCTGATTGGCCCTGAACAGACTTGTGCTGTGAAGGGCAGGACTATTCAGGATAACCTTCATATGGTACGCCTGATCTTAGAACAAGTCGACAGTGAAGCCGCGCTGATCAATTTAGATCAGTCCAAGGCCTTCGATAGGGTTGACCATCGATTTCTGGAGGCTGTCCTTTCGGCGGCCGGTTTCGGAGCCGACTTTCGCTCCTGGATCCGACTCTTGTATGTGACCCCGGTGCGCTGGTGGAAGTGAATGGGGTAAGATCGAAGCCTTTCGTATTGTCTCGCTCCATTCGTCAAGGTTGTCCGCTATCGCCTCTGCTTTACGTTCTTGCGTTGGAGCCGTTCCTTCGCGTTAAAGGCGAATCCGGTCCTACGCGGTATTTCGCTGCCTGGTGCTAACACCTCGGCCAGGTATTCTGCCTATGCTGACGACGTTTCGGTTCTTGTGTCGAGCAGAGCCGAAATTAACGAAGTCAGTAAGCAGATCAGTGGGTATGAGATGGTGACAGGGGCCAAAATCAACCGCGATAAGTCTGTGGGCTTGCGGTTGGGTGCGTGGAAGGGAGTTTCTCTTCCCGGACCTTTCCTCTGGACGGATGGGCTGATCAAGATACTCGGCGTCTGGTTCGGTCCTGATCTCCAGTTGGAAAAGAATTGGTCGGAGGTACAGGGGCGGGCCGAGGCCGCGGCTAGTCTGTGGTCTCGGAGGGACTTTCCTGAAGGGAAGGGCGGAAGTTTGTGGTTCCCACATCTATCCGATACTCCTCTACCGTCTTTCTGTGCTTCCACTCCCTGTATGCCCGACTAATGTCATTAGTCAAGGCCTTGTTCTCTTTCTTGTGGAGAGGCAAGGCCCACATGGCATCTCGCGAGATCTGTTGCCTTCATCCCTCTGAGGGCGGTCTGGGAATGCCTAGCATTGAGATTCGTCAATATATGCTACGCATTACCTTTCTCGACCGAATGTGTCGCGGTTTGGATGAGGTGGGCACCTTTGGAAAGAAGATGTCCGTAAACATTTCCCATCCTTGAGAAGTGTGCACTCGTGCGAGGGGGAGGCCGGTCGTACTCCTCGTGGCGAATGCTCCTTCTATCGTGAATGTCGTCGTGCTTTGGGGCTCCTCTTGCGGACGTCGGTTGGCCTCTCCGACGCCCAAGCGTTGTCTCGTAAGGCATTATATCAAGTGTTAGTTAGGGGGTCCGTTCAAGATGGTCTGATCGACGAGCTCGGTCTTACGAAGCAGGAGGCTCGCTCGATATGGCCTTGGGCGCCCGGGTTGAAATGTCTCAATAACGATGAGGCATCACCACCTGGCTGATGATTCGTGGGGCCCTCTGGGTCGGCAAAGACTTTGTTCAGCAGGCTTGGAGAAATATCCAAACTGTCGTCGCTGTACTGGGAATGTCGAGACCATTGGTCACGCCTTTTTTCAGTGCAGTGCGGTAGTGCCGTTGTGCAAGTTTGTTGAAGGCCTCATGGTTCGCATGCTGCAGGGGAAAGTTTTTGTCCTGGAAGCCAGTTCTGTTTGTAGCAATGTGGTATCGCAATTGACGAAGGCTGAACACTATGTGTTCTGTTGCTTACTAGGGGTTATGCGAGTCGTGATTTGGACGACGCGACAGAAGGGATTCTATGAAGGCGAGAAGTTCACCTCTTCCTAACTGATCTTGTACTTTAAGCATCAGCTTAAAGTCAAGATTAGGACGGAAAGGCGGCGGCTCCCATCATCAGAATTCGGCAAAAGGTGGGTGAATCTTGCGCGAATGTGTAGAGTGAAAGGGGCTGACCTAGAATGGCATTTGGATGTCGGTTAGGTACAGAATTTTGTCCTAACAGGGTTGAACATAGGCAACCCACCCAGAGATTAGGTTAGACTAGGTTTTCGTTTTTTGAAATTTTAGTTTCCCTTTTTTCCGGTTAACTTAGCTAGTGTATGTAAGCTCATTGGTCCATTTTATTTCTGTCCCTTTTTTTTTACTTTTTGTTTAATTCCCCATCCCTCCCTCGTTAGGTGGTTAGTGATGTCAGTTTTCTGGTGGATGCGGGGCGCCTTTCGTTTCGGGTGTGTGTTTTCGTATTTGTTGTTGTGTATGAATGAGTGAGTGTTTGTGTGAATGTTTGGGATGAATGAGTGTGGCCTTATTTTCATAAGTCCCGCATCGTTTTCGACCGGTTAACTGACATTTCTGCCACATTCATAGTTTGTGGGGGGTTTTATTACTAACTCAGTTTTGTTTAGTTTTATTGTAAATAATTAATTCATTGTGTAAATATTCATTTGGGGATTTTAAAGTTGTTATTTCATGGCCCTCCCCCATGAACAATATTTGTATATATGGGGACTAGTTAGGACGTCATAGAGAAACTGAGGTATTATGGTGGACGTAGTAAGAAAGGTAGGAGTGAATGTGATGTTTTGGTGATTGGTTTATTGTTGGCATGTTTGGGTCAGTGTCTGCGACTAGCTAAGTTTAGATTTAAGACAGATGCAGACCGTCATTCCCCATCCCCCTTTTTGGCCTTGTGCCACACTTTGTATTTTTTTTAATGCAAATAAATATTACCAACATTTCACCCGTGCTTGGTGTACATCGTTTTGCGTTGCAGCGTGAGGCATTTTCAGACGGAAAGAGTTGCGTCCCTTACACTGTTTAAGTCGACTCATTTGCTACAAGCTATTTCGGCAATTATTACAGCATGGACAGATTCGACTTGAAGTTAATACCAGAGTTCGACGGCTCCCCGCTGGCCCGTCTGTGGTCGAGTGGTGGGAAAAGGCCGAGCGCGTCTGCCGAATGTGTAAAATTAAAAGATCCCGCACTGGTTATCCCTCTTAGACTCACCAAAGGAGCTTACGCTGTGTATCAGCAGCTAAGGGATGACGCAGACTTGGAGGAAATAAAACAAGCTCTATGCAGCATTTGGTGCGGACCCCTTTGTCGCCTGGAGGCAGTTTACCGAACGACGGCTTGGACCGGATGAAACAGTAGATGTCTTTCTGGCTGATTTGAGGAAGCTGGCCGCACCGTTCGGTGGAGCAAGCGAATCCTAGGATGCGCCTTTCTGGCAGGACTCCCAGACAACGCAAGTCGACTGCCATGAGCATCGTCAAGGCTCAATGAGCTGGGGCTGACGAATTTTTGGCCAGAGCCCGGAATATTCTAAAGATGACGCGGAGCCGGCCTCAGCAGCTTTATTAGGCTTCCGCACCCGCCAACTGAGGACATAAGGTGCTATAAATGGCGGACTGAACCACTTCTCCAAAGACTGCCGAAGGGTGCGAAGGATACGCATAACCGAGGAACACGGACGTATGCGTTGCTACAGGTGCGACAAAATGGGCCACATAGCAAGAAGCTGTCCGGGAAACGGGCAAGGGGAGGTACAGCGCCAGTCTTTTCCCCAGATCGCCGCTGAACAAGGCGCTACCCGCAGTGAGCGTGCGGATTAACGGGCGTGAGCGATTCGCGCTTGTTGACACGGGTGCACTCCAGACCCTTGTGCGCAAGGCATGTTGTGACACGTGGGACAAGAAAATTATTCCGTTCTGACTGTTGGCGGGGGCTCGCTAACCTCTTGTGGAGTGAGCGTCATCCGCGCAAGCATCGGCGATGGGCCTGCAGTAGCTGTACAAGCCCTGGTCGTGGACGGAGGGCTGCTCGGCTCGATCTGCTCCTGGGAATGGACGTCATCAAAAATTGGGTGGTGTCCGTGTTGACGAAGAGGGTCAGGCGCGTTTCACTGAAACAGGTCTAGCTCTGGTGCAGCAATGGAGCTGGAACGGCCTGAATTTCGTGCGGAGTTCGACCAGCGCACAAAGTCCTGGACGGTATCTTGTAAATGGTCAGACGATCAACCGCCAGAGAAGCTGTACAACAGTGTGCCGGAGTATAAGATCCCCGCGAGCTCGTGCGGATACGACAAGGAATTGCGAGCCTGGATTAATAACGGGTGGTTGGTTCCTTATCCAGAGAAGGAATTGGGGTCCAAAGGGCCTGATCCCGCTAATGGCGGTTCTCCAGCAAAATAAAAAAAAAGGTGAGGCTGGTGCTCGACTATCGAGAACTGAACGAGCACGTGGACCCTTTACTGCCCGCGCGGACGTGTGTACCGAGAAGCTAAGGGAATGGCGACAAGCAGGATCAAATGTATCTGTGCTGGATCTTCGCAAAGGCATACCTTCAAGTGCGTGTGCACCAATCACTGTGGCCCTATCAAACCGTGCTTATCAAGGGGCAACGGTATTGCCTGACCCGCATGGGGTTTGACTCAATGTGGCGCCATCGATTATGCAGATGATTGTTGACGCCATTCTAACGAAGGATGAGCGCATAGCGGGCAAACATCTGCATATATTGATGACGTGTACGTGAACGAGGGAGTCGTATCTGCGGCGCGCGTGAAGGAGCATCTTTACAACTTTGGCCTCCTCAGCAAGGAACCGAGAGACTACAGGATGGTGCTGGGTGCTTGGTTTGCAGGTCTGGGAGAAGATGACGTCCTGTATTGGAAACGGGAAACGAACTCCCAGACATGCCCTCCGTTGTCACGCGGCGAAGCATGTATTTTCCTTGTGCGGCAAGTTAGTTGGACACCTTCCTGTAGGTGGCTGGCTGCGTGTTGCGGTGGCGTTTATCAAGCGGAGAGCATCTGACGTCACCACTGGATGGGATGACGAAGTTCACGACGCCCCTCTCAACACCATGATGAAGGAGGTCCTCGCAGGAGTACGCGGAAGACCCAGCGCGGGGCAGATGGTGCGTTGACAGCCAAGACCTCTGTGTGTGGGTTGACGCAAGCTCTCTCTGCAACCGGCGTATCGATAGTTCACGATGGAGCCGTACATTGAAGATGCTTGCTGGTTACGTCCAGAAAGGGACTCCCAGCACAAACCCAGCGGAGCTCGATGCTGTCATCAAGGGGATCAACTTGGCGATCCTCTGAAGTCGACCACCCTGCGTCTGTTCACTGATTCCGCTTGCGTTTATAAGTGGATTTCTGATACCTTGACCGGGAGGGCCAGGGTGCGGACTAAAGCCACCAGCGAGATGCTTATCCGACGACGGCTCGACACGATCGTGAATTTAGTGCAAGAGTACGCACTGACAATGGAGGTGTCCCTGGTCAAATCTAGCCTCAACAAAGCAGATTGTTTAACGAGGGTGCTTTTGCAAAGGTGGCTTGACGCCGCTAAGAAAGCCATTGAGCCTGTGCAACCAGCCTGCGCTGCGTCCGTGAGTCCTGTTCGATTTAATCAAATCAAAGAAGTCCACCAACAAAGTGGGCACCCTGGAGTCAAGCGGACACTGTATTTCGCCGTTGGTTGACCCAGGAGTACAAAAGACAGACGTCAGGGAGAGTGGTCAGAAGCTGCGTGGCGTGCCAGTCTATAGACCCAGCACCCGTTCGCTGGAAGAAAGGGCAGCTGAGCGTGAGGAACCACTGGAGCCGGCTGGCGATAGATGTTACTCACCACAACGGCGAGCATTTCTGACACTCATTGATTGTGGTCCATCCAGGTTTGCGATATGGCGACTGCTGCGTCGGCAAGATGCAGCCACTATCATCCGTCAGTTAAACAGCATCTTTTTTTCTTGAACGGGCCCCCAACGGAGATATTAACCGACAATGGCACCGCATTCACCAGCGAGCAGTTCGGGAAGTTTGCGGATGGCTGGGGAGTGCACTTACGGTTCCGGTGCGCCCACGTACCGAGTGGAAATGGAATCATCGAGCGGAACCACAGGACCGTCAAGACCATCGCAGCCAGGACGGGCTGCGCGGTGTCTGAGGCGGTCTATTTATACAACGTGACCCTGAAGGATGATGTCTCACCCTCTACGGCGCCAGCAGAGACATTACGTGCAGGTACCACGTTAGAGTGAGCACGCATAGAAACCAACCCACTGACGGAACTGGAAAGTAACCGGAGAGAGGCTGAAGAAAGGCGATGTCGTCTGGATTAAAATCCGCACAGCAAGTGCACCACGAAATACGGAATCGGACGCGTCACTGAGGTGATCAGCCCACAGGCGGTACGGGTCGACGGTGTGCCCCGTCACGTTAAGGACCTGCGTCCGTCGACGCAGTTGCAAACCACCGCTGGACGATGAGAGCGAATCGGAATCTGAGACCAGTGAGGCATCGCTCTGGTTCACGCCAGCCCCATCAGGCAGTGACTCGGATATCAGTAGCCTTCAAGGGACGCGGTGTCTTTCGACCCTCAGACCTCAGACAGGAGCACAAGCAACGATGAGGCTCGCAGCGTCCCTCTTCGAAGAAGTACCCGGCGCAAAGCGATCACCACCTCCCTGTCAACTCTGTGGATCATGAGATCAGGGGGGAGTGTGGGGAAAATAGAAACGGCCTACCTCGCAAACGTTCTCGCATCTTCCTGGCCTGTGGGTGAGAAAGGAAAGAAAAGATTCAAATGGCGTCCGTGACTTTTTAATATTCACGGTCTCGTGCAGTCACGCAAAGTCGCGTTACACACATGCTAATGAGGTGTGTCTGGGCTCCATAAAAGCAGGTTGCTTGAGACATTGGCAGACCAACATTTCACCCGTGCTTGGTGTACATCGTTTTGTGTTGCAGACATTTTCAGACGGAAAGAGTTGCGTCCCTTACACTGTTTAAGTCGACTCATTTGCTACATGTTCTTTCTATAGTTTGAATATATATATATATATATATATGAAACTGGAAGTGGAAATTTTTTTTCGCATGATGGCTTTCGACTTTTGGGACTTACCGGTGCATACGAAAAGGAGCGGTGCTGAAATTTTGAACTTTTATTGTATGTGTTTTTAAGACATTGTATTTCTTTTAAGACATTGTTAGATACAAATATTTAAGCATTTACTAACCATTTGTATCCATTTCATAATGTGTGACGTCATTTGTTTACATTTGATACGCCATGAGCAGATATGAATGTACGTGAGAGATTAATGAAAGATTGAAGTTTGAATACAGTAAATTCGACCTGTGGACAAATCGGTAAAGGCACGTCATGCTAAATGACGGTTCCGTATAGGATACAGGTTTCGAATCCTGTCGGAGGACGAATATTTTCTGTGAAAATTTCTCGGGCATTCAGGCCGGTAAATGTTGTTTAATACTGTTTATTATAAACAGAGCATTTACTTAAATATTTGTATCTATAAAAAGAACGTATAAACATAAAAATGTCTTATACACGCTCTGAAAGGAAAGACGTATGTAAATATATATAAATGTGTGTGTGTGCATATATATATATATATATAGAGGGAGAGTGTGTGTGTGTGTCATTGTCGACAATACGGTGCTATTCAACATCAGCTCCACCTGTGGCGATGTATTTGCTCCATCTTTAAAACCACTTACCAAATCCACTTTGGAAAATTTATTTCAGGCATCGTGTGGTCCAGCACTGCCTTTCATTACGTGCTTTGTCTTCCACTTTCGCCATCGTTAAACTTTTCCCTCTATCAACTGTCAACTGTCCATACACATTTCTGGCCTTTCAATGGATGCCAGTAGCAGTTCACCCTTCTTTAGTCAAAAACTCTTTCTTTCAGCTTCATATTTATCTCTATTCAACACTTAAAAAGCCAAAACAAAACTCTAAACCAGACAGTAACAATTGCTCCATCTTGTGGTATGGTATCATTACATTTCGATTAACACTTTCATTGAAAATGCCAAACAGCTGATATACCCACCTACGCCGGTCAAGAAATAAATACTTATTTCGTTGCTAGGAACAAGGCCATAAAATTATTCTTAATATTAATATTCTTAAAATTAATATTCAGTCAAACAAAATTCAACAGACAGTGGTTAATTGACGAGGCCTAATTCTACTTCATGCCAATTCTCGGACAGATGTTGCCGGGATGACACTGCAAAATCTCACCGACTTGGAGTACGAGATTTTGCCATATCCACTATATTCCCCAGATCTTCAACCTTGAAAATTTTAAGCCAATAGGAGATACAGAAGCTGCGTTCAAAGATTTCTTGAGGTCCAAAAGTTTTGAGTTTTATCGTAAATGAAGAAATAAACTTGTGACTAGGTGGCGGATAAATATACATAACCAGTATGCCTATTCTGACTGATTTAAACACTGCTTAAACATATTCATTCAGAAATAAAACTTGATTCTAAAATCGAACATTACTTTCCGAACAACCATATACTGGATGTAATAGCAAAATTAGCCAAAATTGTGTAACAGCAAAATTGTCCAATTGTTAGATTAAGCTTTGAACCGTTGTATCTTAGAAATGATTAAAGATATCTTACAGGAATTCGGCGAAGTTTTTATAACACTATTGGACTCTGCTTTGAGCAATAATGACGTATGATTACTCTCCAAGCTTAGCAGAAGAATCGCGATGAAATCGATCATAAACGAAAATGGAATATTCATCATTAATTAATCATGCTAAGGATCGGAAGTTCATGAAGGATTGAAATAAATTTCATATATATATATATATATATATATATATATATATTATTCCAGGATCATTTTTCAACTTATTCAAAATGATCTTCGCCCTCTATAATCTTCTAACTTTCTCTCCCTGGAATTTCAAGGTGTCTCAAAGTTTCACGTACGATTTCATTTTCAAGTCTATTTTCACTTCTCTTTGGACTGTCATAGTTGAAACTATTCTCACCTGCCAAACGTCTTATGGATCTTTTTAATTGATTTCTTTAACTCTGTTTAAATAATGATCCCTCTTCTTATTGTGACCTTGTGATCCAGTTTTCCTTTTTACTGTTCCCTCTTTTTAATCTTATTCACCGTTCCCTTGATGGTTCTTCAATGAAATTTAAAGATGGAAGCCAGTGTATGAATATTGGTACAATTACTGAAGGCCAGAATTTTCTCTCACCATAGCTCATTTGGAAAGACAGTGGGTCTGACACAAAACAGTTTTAACCTGATTGTTTTTAGCTGAATAACTTAAAGGGTTTTTCAGCGATTCTTACGAAAAATGGTGGCAAGATTGCTGAACGTGTTATCTGAAAAAGTGGTAAAAAAACAATTCGTTTTGTGAAATTTTTAGATATTAAACATTTTTTGAGATGGATAATTTTGCTGCTACACGATTTGGACAATTTTGCTGTTACACTATTTTGAACAAATTTGCTGCTACACGATTTTGGACAAATTTGCTGTTACACGATTTGGACAATTTTGCTCTTACACTCGATATATTAGAACACAAAATTTTTATTCTAAAATCGGTCATTATTTTCTGAATGACATAATAACTAGCGATTCAATAGGAATATTAAATATTTTTCTATGATGAAGAAAAGGAAATTATTTCAATGGCTCGAAATCTTCCATGATTAAATTTAATTTTACGCTGACAGGACATGCTGAATTCAGTGGCGGGTGGAGAGCAAAACAGTAAGTAACCTATTGTAGTAAAATGTTATGAAGGAATAGAATTCAATCCAGCAGTTGTATGCATCAAGAAATCCTTCTTGACGCCGTGCAACGACTGGTAGAACTAATTCCCCGGTTACATTCGGCGCCTATTTATATCAACGTCGAGAATTCAGTGATTGGTTGAGGTTTGACCAAAATTTTGCATGACGTTCTTATATAATAAACAAGAGGTCACGTGCGCGCTTTCTTTCTTTTCCGATGTAGGATACACACGACACGCTATAGCATGGTTTGACGAGCTAAGTCATCATTTCTTTTAGATACACCGACCTAATCAGCTTGTATAAATGAATGGCAGAACTGGGACGGGGGGAGGTTTGTAAGAGGATAATGATTGGTTAAATCTACAAAGGAATTTGTTCTACCATTTTTTCACAGAAACTCGCTAGGCAGATAACTCGCTGTATCCACCGCTTCAATATGTTTTGAGAGTTAAAAATTCTACCGGGCCTTCTTTTCTCATTATCTGTCCCGGAATACTTTTTTTTTTAAATATTAAAAGATATATAGCCATTTCTAAAATGAAAATTTAATATTTCTGATTAAAACTTTTGAAAAACGATAAGTCTACTACGATCTCTTATCGTAAAGCAGCAGCTGAGTTGAGTCCCTCAAGTATCGTCTGCAACCAAATTCACACATAATTACAAGAGATACGTTATATAATATGTATCAAAACAATTAAGATTTAGGAAAGATTTGAACGCTTTTTGGTTTACTAGAGTGAGCAGAAACATTCATAGGCTGACTATGAATGAGTGACGTCAGAGCTGTGAAATCTTGCATGCATTAATTTCAACGCCTGTTATCAATAACTGCATCGCTTCTTTTCAGGTACGAAGATGAACTGAATAGTTCATAAGCTATGAATCAGTAATGTCAGAGCTGTGAAATCTTGCAAGCATTTATTTTAAATCTTCTTATCAATAACTGCATTGTTTCTTTCCAAGTACGAAGGTGAGCTGAAAAGTTCATAGGCTGACTATAAATGAGTGATGTTAAAGCTGTGGCATTTGACTCATCCATAGTTTGAAGTGCCACAGAGCCTGTCTCAGCAACGTAACGATAAACAGCAGCAAAGTTTGAATGATTCAGCTACCTTTGGTCTGAAACACGAACTGATACAGCCGTGCAGCCTCGCGACCGTTACCATTCGCACGGTCATATGAAAGTTCTTGTATGTTTGTTCTCGATATGAATATCCTGCCATTGTTAACTGACATCCGACTGCCCAAAGAAGATTGGCCATCCTGGTGGTCAAAAAGTCATCAACAGCAGATATGACGTCTGGAATTGCGTTAAAAATTGTTGAAAAAAATCAATAGATTTAAGTAGTATCACTGAAATCTCAATTCTTTTCAAAAAATAGGCACACGCAGAAATCACCTCAATTTCGTGCAAAACTAAGCTCGCACAAGCTTCAGAATTTAAATTTCAAATTAGCATTTATTAACCAATCAGCATCGTTATACAAAATGTCATTCAAGCCTCCAAAAAGCCGACGACAGTTCTTGTCGTTTGTTAAGGACATTTCAAAGCTCACTGCCAGAAAATGATTAACATTCTTTTTCCCCTTAAAAATGGAAATTAAAAATTGTGAAATGACCAATAAAAATGGGGAAATGAATCTGTTAAGCAATAAAACTTCTGTTCTAGTAAATTTAACTTTTAACGTCCTGTGATCCGATGCTTTTCTTATAAATAAGTTATGTGCCATGCGTGATACACGCTTAGGTGATCATGTATCTTTCAGTACATGACTGACGAGGCAGATTATTTTTTTTCTTTCTGCAGTAGACCAGCTGCCATCCAAGGCTATAGAACCCAGTCTATTTATCTATAGCTTGGAGGAAAAGAAGAGGATTCATACCTTTCCCAGGGTATTAGCACGTAGCATTTGACTGGAAATCGAACTCGGCTCTCCGATTCCTCAACCCTAGCTGCTATCCATTACCCCATCATAGTGTAACGTAGATTAATGCAACACTCTTCAGTATAAATCGACAGGGTGGGGTGAATGATACCGAATTCTCTTAGTCTCTTTTGTTAAATTAATTCTCGCTTGTAAAACAGTCCGCATGAATCATCTTTGAACAGTCAGATGTCAATTTACCTGTAGACAAGATTTCATAACTCTAGGATCACTCTTTCATTATCAGCCAATGAACTTATCAGTCCATCAGGTACATTTATTTTTTAATCCACATTTAAAAACGGGCAGTTTACCACTACTCCTTTCAAGACTAGACCACAAAGAGAGAAAATTAACAAAGCAGAGAACATTAAACTTTTAAAAAAATGGCGTTAGTTTTAGCAATGTTAACCGAGTTGTATCAAGGAAGAATTAAATCGACCAAGTGAATGATTTCAGTGAATAAAAATTTGACGGTCGGTAAATTATTTTCTGAACTCATTTTTTTCTTAATTCCTGTCTGCAAAGAACAAATATTTTCAATGCATAAAGTTAATAGTCTCTGCTCGCCATGATCAGCTACCAAAATTGCAGAATCAATTGAAAGCCCTCTCTTTCACTAGTTATATTCCCTTGTTCCTCCTCGTGAAGGCTTTTTTTTTCATTTCTACATGGTCACTCGACTGTCAAAATTTCAATTGAAGTTCCATGCTATTGAATAATTTGTAAATCGTTTAACGAAACAAAACCAAAAGTTAATTTCAAAAAGACAAAATCAAAATAATTTCCCCGTATTATTTGTTCATAAAAATGCATTTTGAGATATTCATGTCTGATTCTCATAGCAAAATAAAAGAGGTGTGTTTGTTCATTTTCGTTCATTAATATAATTCAGAAGGCAGCCAAGCATTAAAGAACAGAAAAATCTCGTTAGAAACAAAGTAAACAGTACTTAAGTATCATGTAATATTGTAATATCAGTTCTCCTATATGGCACGAATGCTGGACAATCTCCTTAAAGATGAAGAAGAGATTTGAGGCAATGTCGTTCTACAGAAAGATTTTGAAAATCCCAAGGACTGAAAAGAGGAAGTTTTAGTAAAAATGGAACCAAAAATGGACACGTAGAATTGGAAAGAAACGGTTGAAACTTCTAGGACACATAATGAGGAAAGAGAGCTTGGAGTAATTGACACTCACTGGCCATAGTGAAGACAAGAGCGACATAGGAAATCAGTGAAAAATCTAGCTAACAAACTTGTGTAAATGGTTGGCTGAACAAGAATTAGGAGAGATAGCAAAAAAAAAAAAAAAAAAAATCCTTACCCTTAGTGCTGTAAAAGACATGAAGTAATGAAGAGCCTTGATCGCAAACATCCTAAAGGAACACAGAAGAATAATGTAATTCATGATTAGAAATTTTCCTCAACATATCCAAAGTTAGCAATTTATACTTGTCAGTTTTTGTATCATGTTATCTATTTTGTATGTGAACCCTGGAGACCCCTCTGTTGGGTATAGGGAAACTACTAGAGTTACTAGTACCAAAACCAACCGGCTTTGAATTCACAGTGGTCCTTCCCCTAGAATATTTTTCAATCGAAATTATCCACAAAAACAAGCCTGGATAGAAGCGATTGATTCATACCTTTCCAATGTTATTTGTGCGAAAACGAATACAAGTTAAGAGTCTATTTCTTATATATCCTCCTTATCCTCAAATTATTCACTTCCTACCACATCCTCTTGCGTCCATATTACACTCCTTATTCATCAAAAGAATTTTAACAGTAATGCTCTATCTGGATGTGGTTCTCAAGCCTCATAATGAGTAGAATTTATCTCATATTTTCTTAATTTCAGATTGAAATTTGAAAAATTTCCTAAATATTTCAGTGAAATTTTCACTACCCCGAATTATCCTATCATAATTGTGCTTGTCCTGCCCTTCGTTATTTGCACGACCGTTATGTCCTGCCAGTACCTCATAAATAATGAACTATTTCGTTTTGATGGCGTGGAAAGAGAGGAAAAGACACTACTATAAATACTATCATTGTAAGTGAGAAAATGAATGAATGAATAAAAGAAAGTATTTTAGTGAAATGGAAAAATTGGAATTAATTTGCTATTTTATCGCTATTTCTATGGCAAAGTTTCACCAGGTTACATTCATTACTTCTACTAGTTCAGCTCTTCACAGTAAAACCCCACCATATCGACGTAAGCTAGGAGAAATCATCGACATTTTTCGTATTCTATAAGAAGGAAATTTAATTCAGACATGCTTCTTCTCAAGAACGGCTACTTTGTAGAACAGACTCACGAGAGAATGATTCCTCGGCCATTACAAACTTGACTTCTTCAAGAATAGTCAACATTAACCTTTCCTAGATATCCAAATAAGAATAGAAAAATATTGGTTCTGATCAGGCGTCTCGGCTTCAGTTACTTCCCTGTGCCTTTTGTATAAATACTATCATAGTAATTATTCGGATAAACTCTTTGCTATGGTACCTGGACTTTAGGAATCTAAACGCAGTACTAGATTGGCTGCAAGGTCTCATTAATTCACAACTGAATTGGCTCGATGTAACCGTAAGTTCTATGGCAACTGTTTCTTTTCTCGCACTTCTCACTTATGGAACTCTTCCGACCCCATGCTTTCCAGCCAACTTTGACCTTCAAAAATTTAAATACAATGTCAATCGTTATTTGCTGTCTTCTTGATTACTTTTCTATTGATCTCGCTCCTCAATAATGTTTCTCTTTTTTTCTATTTCTTTCTCACTCCGTAACACCTTGTATCTTAGTGGCTTTACTGCCTTACATGGGGTGGTGATATGATGTTTATAAAAATAATTTCAACTTAATGTTTTTATATTTTATTCATGATTTACGCACACCGCTTTTTTCAGGACTAATTTAGAGACATTTTG
>CAHIKZ030005396.1:82500-122500 GCA_903632075.3 Acanthosepion pharaonis
AGCTCAAAGGCAATTAGCATTAACTGATATCGGAAAAAAGATTTTCAGCTTTCCCAGAACGAAAAATTAACTTTCTATATTGTTCTGCCTACCTGTATGCCTCGAGGTTCGTTGTCTACGGCGGTTGACGTAAAATAATACTACAGTATACTTTTTTTATGATACAGTTCTTTGTAGGCAATGAAAATATCTTCTGAACCTAAGGTAAA
Source organism: Acanthosepion pharaonis (assembly GCA_903632075.3). Taxonomy (NCBI): domain Eukaryota; kingdom Metazoa; phylum Mollusca; class Cephalopoda; order Sepiida; family Sepiidae; genus Acanthosepion; species Acanthosepion pharaonis. The sequence goes on from CAHIKZ030005396.1 coordinate 82,710, forward strand.
CGAACCTGCCTTTTCTAAATTGAAATCGTACTTTTCTTTAGTCAAAATGTTTTCTTCGTATAAATTAGCGGTAAAAGCTTTTCGTTTACGTCATTTCAGCTTATACAAAGGTTTCCTAGGAATGTTTTACTTTACAGATAGAGAGGGAAGCGTGTACATTTATTTGTTATCTTTGTGCAGTGCCGACGGGCATCGTTGTAGTTCACGATTAGAAGTGCCTAAAGCCTGGTTATATGGAGAAAAGCATTGCATGCATTAGATTCAATTCTATGCGTGTCAGAAGAAGAATCAACAGCAATTGGCAAGAGATTCAAACAATGGAAGGAATTACAAATTGCCAAAATAGAACGAAATAGATTGAAAGATCCGCTTTAGCGAGACTAAATCAAAGGTGGAACGTGCAAATATCGACGCTGAAAATGGAATCGTCGTATCAAGTTCAAGTACGGGGTTAACCTGCAGCGTTAACTTTCGCGCAAATCCCCTTGGGAAAGTCACGAACCGGTCCCTTGTCCGTCGGGTTGTAAGTTAAATAGCAGGTTAGACTTGGCTCTCTAGTCTTTGGTGGCAATCGGTCAAAGACACGGAAAACATCCTTTAGTTCGCCAATACATGATGCACGATTGGGTGATCATGTCTCTTCGATTCAGGATTGACTTGCAGAAGAATTCCTGTAGTTGGCTGCCGTTACTTTCTGCGATTAACTTGTTGCCAACGGAAGCTGTCGAACCTAGTCTGTTTTTCTGTTTAACCCATAACTGGAGGAGAAGATTAGATTCATACCTTTCTCAAGGATATTGCACAACACCGGCACGTCCAAGCTTACAGAATCTGGTATACCCATGCGGTCACCCGTCTAGGTACCGACCAGGTTCAACGTTGCTTAACTTCGGTGATCTGGGTTGAACTAGTGATGCGACATGATATGGTCGTATGCAAAACTATTAATTCCAAACCGTAAGGTAAAATATTAATTCCACATCGCGGAGGAAGCAACGGGAAAACTTTTCAAAGAGTCCATGGCCATTCATAGTAAATGAATGAAAAGGAATTTTTGGAGAGCCATGATCGCCTATATCTTACAGGGAAATGGCATTAAAAATCCAAGTTTTTTTTTTTATCTTATTAATCTCTAAAACTAATGTAGAATTCTATATTTCGCTCTTTTTTATACAAAATCACAAACGACAAGCTTTGCTAAATAACAAAAAGGAGATCACTTGAACGTTTTTGACAGCAACATAAAAAAGGACAATACATATAACTAGAAGAGATACTCGTGGAATAGTCAAGCTGTCTATTTTCCACACTACCAAAAAAAATGTCTGGAAAGAAACCCTAATCGAAATTAAAAAGATCGATAATACATAGTGGACTTGAAAGAATCTAATTTCCAGAATAACTGCTTTAAGAAAAAGATTTTATAAATTTTAAGTGACAGTAACGCTCACAGTTTGATGAATGAATCTCTATCTATAAAAGGTGTGTGTATGTGTGTGTGTGTGTGTGTGTGTGTGTAACGAATGCACGGCCGCAATTTTCGACGGATTTGCACCAAAATTTACATGCACATGCTCCAAGTTAGTGGGAAGGCCAAAACCGGCTTTGCATTTCCCAACTCCCATCGATAGTGGAAATAATCGATTTTTTCATGCTTCATGCGGCAGTTTTCATGTAGATTGCGGCCTTCTATTGCCCAACGTGAGAGCCAACAGGTCACTGACACGAATGTTAACTAGCATGCTAGTATGAAAAAAAAAATCGATAGCTGCATTCGTCATAAGTGGGAAAAATTTAAATCTGCATGGCACTTTATTCCACTTGGCTCATTCGCTTGCTTAAACTCAACGTTGATTCTGATTCCGCGGAACTGGATTGGGTGTGAAAAAGTAATTTTTGTTAACATTCTTTTTTCATTCGGTTTTTCCAGTTACGAGTCCTTTTTAAAGCTGATCGTTTTGTGTTCATTTTGTTTAATTTTTTTTTCGTAACAGATTTAATGTTTAGTATAGAGCTTCAAAAAAATTTCGCAGTGTGAGATAGGCAAGAAGTAACGCATGTAGCAACATCAGCACGACAAATGGCACCCCTTTAAAGGCAAGCAAGGGCAAAATTATTTTAAGTCAAGTGATAGACTTTGCTGTATGAGTCGTACGATTTTTGAATCAAGCAAGGGCAACGCCGGGCCATGCTGCTAGTAACTAATATTTCCTGTATGGAATCGGCTTTTTCTTTCCATTACCATTTAACAGTATGAATCGCGCGTTTCACTATTGTCTTTTGTAGTGGTATAACATGAATTCTTTTTTAGAAACATAATTCTCTTTGAATTTTCTTAAATGATTCCATCTTTCCTTAAAATGTCGAACATGCTGATTGTAAAGTCTTGTGTACAAGTCTAAGTTTTCAATTTCGTTTGAATTGCACGCTTCAGTATTATCGTTTCTAGTGCCACATCATAACCTCGTTTTGAAAAGGAGATCGCTACCCAATTTTTGAAAGTTGAATTATGTTTCATCCGGCACATGTTTACCACTAATAAGTCTGAAATTTACGGTTAAATGAAACGTTAATTACTAGAAACCCAGTTACGAATCCTCTTTGCTCTAATACGTACAATTATATTCATTTTCACAGCGAATATTGAATGAGTGGAACACATCCCTCTTACGGTAAACAATGCAAGGACTTTTTTGGGTTTTTTAAAAGAAGATCAAAATAAATTTTGCTTATATTAGTAGATGGTAACTGTATTTGTATATAATGCGCCTCTTCCACTGTCTTAAACGCTTTTCTAATTCACTGCTTAGATTATTCCTATTTTCTGCATGTCGCCAATGCTCATTGTTATAACTGAATTCCAGTTTTCATTTCCCTCATTATGAGCATTATTATAGCCATGATATAGTAACTCCTTAATACACAGAACAGAAGAGATGAAATAAAAGGAATTAAAAACATGCTTTGTTCTCCAATATATTTTTATACTCTCAAATCATACACAAAATTATATGAAGAAAAATATACGGAAAAAACAAACAAAAATCCTAATATGCAATTATGCTGTTTTAATGTTAATATAATGTCAACGTCAGACATTTCGGTCTAATAGACCATCTTCAGGACATATTCATAAAACATAATCAACAAAGACCATATTCAATTCAACATGAAAAATATGGACATAAAAGCAAGACCAATCCAAACAGATAACTGAAATATTTTATAAGATCAGCGTTCCGTTTAAATATGATCACGTCGTCGTCACGTGGGCGATGTTATGAAAACGTATTCCTAATATTTGAGTATTTTGAATGAAAAACAAAAAGAATTTTATTTTGATCTAAAACTTATATGTACGTTTGCATATTAGGATTTTTGTTTTTTCCGTATATTTTTCTTCATACTGTCAAATCTATATCTATACATTTGCTTACACAAAATTATATACAAATATTTACTCTTCTCCCGCACAGAGAAACTATAACCATGCATACAACAAGAAGTAGTATGAAAATGTCGAAAACATATCAAACTTACAACATAATGCAGTGAAGGAAAGTGAGAAGAAAGGATTAAACATCAACTGCAAGAAGACAAAATGAATGGTTTTAAGAAAAGGATGAGACCAAAATGAAAATTACAAATTGGAGATAACAAAGTCAAACAAGTACAACTATTCAAATATCTGGGAAGTGTTTTATTAACAGAGGGCGAAAAATGCGAAATTTGAAGGCGCAAAGAGGCCTTCCAAAAGCTAAGCAGATTATTAAGACACAAAAATTTCGTTAGAAACAAAGAAAAGAGTGCCTAACTCTTAAGCCATATCAGTCCCCCTATATGGCAGTGAATGCTGGAAGAGTCTCCTCAATGATAAAAAAAGAGACACAATAAAAATGTGGTTCTACAGAAGGATGTTGTGGATAGTGATCATGTGAACACTGATAACATTTTAGAGAAAGTGAAAACAAAAAGGAATACTTAACATCAGGAAAAGACAGTTGAAATTTCTGGGGCATTTAATGAGGAAAGGGAATCTGGAAAATGTGATACTCACAGAAGAGGAATAGAGGGAAAAAATCCATAAAATACTTAGTGAGCTTGAGTAAATAAATGGGTAACAGGGTTTAGGATAAATAACAAAAGGAGAAAATCCCTTATGAATTATGAAGAACAGATTATTGTGGAGAGCCATGATCGCCCCCGCCCTGAAGCGTCGTGGCACATAAGGAGGAAGAACACCTTGTGTCTTAGTCGTGTTATAGACTTACTGCTGATCTATTTTATTCAAAGTAGGCATTGCCTACCTTGCCTACCTAAACAGCACATATCTGATATATATATATATATATATATATATATATATATAGTCGATTAAAAAAAATAATGGCCGACCAGATATTGCAATTTCATGATGAATGACTTGTCATCCAGTAATTTAAAAACCACGCTAGCGGAATATCATTAAATAGGAGTTGTTGCTTTTGTTGTTGCTACTGTTATTGTTATTGTGGGTGTAATTATCAGAAAATGAAAGACAATAATGTAACAGAGTGGGGAAGAAAATAAGTTCGTCAATACATGCAATTTCATGAATGCAGTAGGGTGAAGGTAGTTAATATGCTTCAATGAATATATATATATATATATATATATTTGGTTGGATAGATGTGAGTTTGTGACCCTAGGTTTCACGCTTTAGCGATCGTCAGACAAACTGATTAATTTTTTTTTAAATTTGGGTTTATGTGGATTTCGTGTATTGGTGTTATTGTGGAAGTGGTGGGGGAAATTTCGTCGCTTATGTCATCGTACTAACGCAAACATCGATGTATGCAGACACATATACATACTTGGTCGTCCGTCGGGACTCATACATATATAAACATATGTGGGCAGTTTCGGAAATGACATATGTATGTATACGGGTGGTGTTGTGTCTATACATACGCATTTGTATGTTGAAATTTAAAGATTGGAAGTGTGGCGGAAATGTCTCGTGAATGTATACATGTCATATTATTTTTTTTCCGCTGAATAATATTTCCTCGCATGTATGTATATACGTGTGGTGGGGTTTGTGTAAAATTATGAGGTAAAAATTATTATTATTTATATTTATTTTTAAATTTTTGAAAAAAAAAATGGGGGTTTATTTGTTATATTTAAAGCTGGTTAATTGTTTGTTTTTAGTGAATGTGTATATGTAACAGGTAGAAATTTGTAATCCTTATTGGTTAATTTATATTTAATGTGCTGGGTGAGAGGGTAGTTTAATTTAATAACGGGTCTATATGATGTGATAGTAATGTTGAAAGGGGTTGACATGTATACAAGCGTGAAACCCAGGGTCACAAACTCACATCTATCCAACCAAATATGTTAGCTCTATCTCTGATATTGAGCGCTTTCTAATAAGTACCGCGCATATAATATATAAATAATTATACATATATATATTTATTTATATACACTTTTCACATATATCAGTCAGCAGTAAGATATCTGACTGACGTCAAATCAGTCATTGAATGTCTATTATGTCTGATCATGAGCCGTTCTAAACTTTGTTTGCATTAATTTCGGGTGTAAATAAAGACAAAAATTATCCGAGATCTGGATGTATTTTTATTAAACTGGTCCTTGATCTAAGCTTTCGACTCACATGAGCCATCTTCAGATTGGTTACACGGACATTTAAACAAAGATATTCACCATCAAAGATGATATTCTGTTATGTTGACATAGAAGACTGCTATGCCATGATAAGGGTTGCGGAATAGCAGACGCAGTTCGCCAGTTCAAGATGCGGTTCTATGACGTCATACCACGCGATAGACCGAAGTATTACAACAGAACCAATGTCTAGGTGCAATGTAATGAAACTAGTTTGAAAGGTAATTTTGTTGAATGTGGGTTGGTTTTTTTCTTTTTTAAGGTTCTTTTTACTCTGTGTGTGTGAGTATTGTTGTGTTATCAACTAATACCTGTCTATTATGTACTTGACTATGTTTTTCTAAGAAATCTTGCTTAATAGAACTAAGATCAGAAAGGTGACAGGTAAGTCTACGGGAGAGCGTGATTATAGTAAAACCGATATATGTAGCGGGTGTATTATTAGTATCAGAGATATTAATTATCGTTATCGTCGCATAGCTGTTACATTAGAAGAGGACGTTATAATTAAATGTTTCGGTAGTATAAGGGTGGGACTGAGATGCCAACCTAGTAGCATGCTTACATTCCTGCAGTCGGGGCACAAGTGAAAATAGTTCGTCAGAGAAGGCGCTATGAAAATATTTATAGAAAAGACAGAGGGAAGCCACATTACGTCAGTGAGAAAGTGATTGTAGTCGAGATGCCAGGTCAGGACCTATCACATTGCATATCCGTCTTTGGATTTTGTCGAGAACCTCAAGATAAACAGCGAGGACACAAGACCAAATATGGCAACAGTATTCAACGTAAGGACGAATGGTAGATTTGTAGATGTGAAGGATGGCCTCAGACGAGAAAAAAAATCATCTGGCGCAACACAGAGAACCAACTTTCCTTGCGGTAGATGTAGCTATTGATTCAATGTAGTTGTTCCGCCTCAGGTCAGTAAAACCGTGAGACCAAGAAGGCACAGAGAGACGCTCTCGTAAAGTTGCTACAGACAGACAGACAGACAGACAAAGAGACAGAGAGAGAGATAATCATGTTGTGTTTTGTCCAAAACATGTTCGAAGAAGGAATTCCTGGAAGACACTTTTGAAGTGAGCAGTCTTTGCAATTTTCAAAAAACTCATCGGTACAGTAATGTCTGGAAGAAGAAAGAGTTTTGTATCTGTCTATATATCTGAGATGAAGTATTATATACACTATTTACATTATTCAAACTATTGCGCTATGTGTCCTTAAGGACACATGGCACAGTGGATAAAGGCGTTGGTTAGATCCAGTGACAGGACCCAAAGAGTTGTGAGTTCAATACCCGATAACTGACATCCATTCGACATGGCACGTGGAACTAGAACAGTCTGCCCCAGCGAGTGAAATAAAGGGTTCAGTTCGATATTCCAACCACCTGAAGAATTCCGGAGCGTACAATGGCCTAAACATTGTGGCAAAAAAGATGAGGACAATAGTCCGAATAATGTAAATAGTGTAAGAAGGGTTTTACTACTTTTTTTTGTTTGATTTTTTTTATCGCGATTGTGCAAGATCGCATTACAATCGATATGTTAGGCAAACAGCAAGAAGCCTGAAATACATAGTTATAGTATCCCCTCGGTACAACCCAGATTGAAACCCATAAATTGAACCATCAATTGATCCACTAATTGATCCATTAATAAATATTTATAACCATCAAACGTTAATGTTGTTCTCATAATTGAAAGAGTCATTGATGGATCACCATTTTTCGTCCACTGCTGGAGTTTACGTTGAGCGCAATTTGATCTTTGTGCAACCAGAATCAGTCTTCATTAACGAAATGATAAAAAGTAGATGGAAACATCTAGAAAGAAACGTGTAACTCTAAATGATGACTATTTTGAAAAACAGACTTGAAAAAGAAAACAATGCTTTATTCTGATACGATATACATTATTCTATTTGTTCACAAAACTTGCTTTATCGGATTAAAGGTATTAGTGATCAATGCCCGCTCTTATCTACCCCGGTCCGTTCATGATAGACTGAGCGTAGCTAGGATCAAGAGAGACATAGAACTAAGAAGATTTTGTGATGTTTAATCTTTCAAGCGAGAAAGACTTGTCTGCATTAAAATACAACCGGCTTTTATCTAAACGCTGACTGCTGGTATCAACAAAAAAACATACAGCAAGCCAACGCACCAAGCTGGTTCGTTTGCTCAGCTATCCATGGGCTACAGTAACGAGGTACCCAGTGAGGATCAAATGCGTTAACCATCAGCACATTATTCACGATCTTAAATTCTATAAAATGTAGTTTCTCCTCGATGCATAAATTTATTCTTCTACTTCAATATATCTTTTTTTATGACATACAATTCTACTATTAAAAATGTTGTGGATTCCGGGTTGAAATCCGGTACCAATAAATAACAAACGCCAAGAATGAATATAGGAAAATAAATGTATTAATGTAATAATACAAACTGGTAATGCAGGTTAGTAGTTCCAGTAATGCGGGTTAGTAGCAAAATATATATATAGTCTTTGTAATTGAGGCCGTAGATATCTCTATGTCTGGATTCGACTATAACTCTGGTTGAACAGCCGGTCTCGACGTATTGCGGTATTACTTCCTTACTGAATCTACGTGCTCGCTGACTGTGACTCTTGCTCGTTACCTTCGTTCGGTCTCCCAGCAGTAGTATATGTATACTCTGGGTGAGTCCATTTGTGTATAAAGGGGAGGACCCCTCAACAAAAAGTATCTATCCATTTTGAAAAAACCCAAAACAGCGCCGTAAATAGAACAAAACTGTTATTTATCCGTATTAAAATGCTCATTTAAAAGAACGTAAAATATATAGACCAGGGCTATTACAAATGGACATGGAAAAATATAAAAAGCTGATTTTTTCAGGGATGCTACTCTATAAACTACTGATTCAAAATCTATAAATTTCCCAAAAATTCCTAGTGAGCTAAAAGTTCGGGAGCCTAAAATCCAAAATGGCCGCCTCTACCGAAGCGACACATAATTTTTTTAATCATTCTGCTCAGAAACCTGCGTAATATCTCTTTTCCAACTAATTTGATGGTGAGAAATCTAATTATTGCTTTATTTTTAAGATATAAAGACATTACCTAAAATCATCTAGGTTAAAATTCACAAATTGCTTCCTAATATTTATGATTCCCGACTGTTTGAGTGGCACAAACCTTGATGAAGCCAGACTGATTCATGAGATGCTTTTGAGTTACACATACCCACATGAAAGTCTTCTTACAGAGCGTGTGATTACCCAGGTGTCCCAGATAGTCGAGAATCTTCAAGAGGAACTAACTCTGTCCAGCAGAACCGGGAAGCTTTGGATTCCGACGGCCAAATTTTTATTGCTCTTCATTTGGACACAACGTACAAAGGATTAGGAACTTCAATTACTGTATGTTTCAAAAATAATCCCGATTTTTCATACTGTAGGACGGGGGAATACAGCCTACTCAAAGTGATCAAGTCACTACCTAGGTCAAATGAAGTGATTATCACAGGTTATGAATGAAGCCCAGATTGTCGTGTATATTTCGGGAAGCTATTGGACAATTAGGCGATCCCATAAATTCTGGTGTAGTATTTTCACAAACCAAACGATTGAACAAACACTAATGAGAATACTCAAGACCAAAGGATGCATAGTTTACGATCAGATAATAATTATAAGTACTCGTTCAAAAATGGTCTGCATTCTGCCGCAAACTATCCCTATGTGTGCCCCCTTCGAAAGTTTCCGTGATACACGCATTTCCAATACAGATCAACGCACAGGCCTCAAGCCTACTGCTACTGCAACGGATGGTGAGCATTTCATCAAGTTCAAGTCCCGCTTATCCACGCATTCGCCATTTTTTCCCAACGGAGAGTATGCTAAGCGTTTCCACAGAAGTTGTAGCTCCTTCAGCTGTCAATGTGGACAGTGCGTTTCACCTTGGTGAGGAAGCTGCAGCAAGGCTGACCGGCACGAACTATGCTGACGCTAAACTCAGAAGAAATGACAAGATGGTGTCAATTGGTTCAGCAAATAACAGTGCAGAAATTCGTAGTCAGGAGGTAGAAATCAAACCCCGCAATTTATTCATGCGTTTAAAATACATCATACGGAATCGTGCTGAGATGCAAGGTCACCTAAACTGTTAGTTCTGTGCAGCCCCCCACTGCCCTTTTTGAGAAATATGCCAAGGAGAAGTATACCAAAAGTTATTTTGCCAAAGAGTCAAAAGCTAGTATGGAGAAGTTATCAGCAGAAGCTTTACCAACTCATGTGATAGACGGAGGCCATCTTCTGCACAATGTGCTCTGGCCACCAAGCTGTACTTACATGGATGTTTTGACAACTATGTCAGTTATGTCATCAGCAACTATCGACCTGATTCTGTCGTGCGCTTTGACAGTGTTATATACCGAACGTATGAACACTAGTGGGTATGTCTCAACCCTCATAAATACGTTGGATACTATTATAAGAGGGGGTAATATTCTGTCTCAGTAATCCACCAGTAGCAGTGGATTACCTGCTTCACGCCGCTGGCGAGTATTGTATTATGTTGATGCTATAAAGATTACCATTTCATTTCCATTTTGGTTATTCCTCATTCATTAACCTTTCCTGGGTTAGAACAGATGGGTATCCTGATTTCAGCATGTCAACAAACGTGACAGAACAAAGCCGCCGTGCCCAATGCTAGAATGTATCCCAAGACCTTTTATTTGAACTGAACCCGTCAGGTACCCGGTTACCGGTAACCGGTAACCAGCACTCAGTTTTAGCAAATCGTCAAAATAACGCAGGGTTCAGTGCTAAATTGATGACGGTAATTACCGCTGCGGACATAGCATGCCACTAGAGATGTAGATGCAGTCTTTTTGATATGTAGCACTGCAACTGAAGTTGCTGGTAGCACGCAAAATCCAGTTATAGTAGTCAGAAGAGCGACTGACATACTTGTCATGCTGGTTGATAAAGCTCACCCGAATATATACATGCGATATGTCAGTCGTGCTATCTATAACACAGACAGTATCAAACAAGTACTGCATCTGCGGGCAAGGGATCACCTGCCTGTTGCTCATGCAATTATTAGGTGGGACTCGGTATTCGCACTCTCTAATATCGGGAAAAGGAAGGCTTCAAAAGTTCTTTCCAGAGACGTCTGGCAGATCATCTTCTTCATATATTCTTTTCGGAGACGTCTGGCAGATCCTTGACGTCTTCAAAATGTCATGTAAGATATGATGACATTGCTGGTGAGATGCTTCTTCTCAATATATATTGTGTAACAACTCTAGACAAGCTGAGAATTATCTTGTATTTGAAGATGAAGACGTCACTTTCAAGGTTTGACCTTGCCTACCTCCCTCCAACGTCCTTACCAGACAAATTCCATGCATATCCTGCTTACTTCGCAGTTCAGGAATGGCTAGGGAACCCTGGACAATTGGAGGCAATCGACTGAGGCTGGCAGGTGTGTGATGGCACACTAAATCCAAAAACACATCTTCTCCTTATATTCTTTTCGGGGACCTCTGACAGATCATCTTCTCCTTATATTCTTTTCGGAGACGTCTGGCAGATATTTGACGTCTTCAAAAGGTAAGAGGCAAAATATGATGACATTGCTGGTGAGATGTTTCTTCTCAAGATATATTGTGCAAAATCTCTAGACAAGCTGAGAATTATCTTGTATTTGAAGAAGATGAAGATGTCACTTTCAAGGTTTGACCTTGCCAGCCTTCCCCCAACGTCATCGGCAGCCAAATTCCATGCATATCCTGCTTAGTTCGCAGTTCAGGAATGGCTAGGAAACCCTGGACAATTGGAGGCAATCGACTGGCGCTGGCAGGTGTGAGATGGCACACTAAATCCAAAGACCCATCTTCTCCTTATATCTTCCGCATGATTTCATGTGGGTGTAAGACACGATGTTGTAAAAGATGCAAGTGCAGAAAATCAGGACTAAACTGCACAGAAATGTGTTCCAACTGTATGGGGTTAGACTGTACAAATACTTCCCCCTGTTGATGATAAAGAAGAAGAATATTTTTGGAATGACAGAACAAACACATGTACACGATTTAACTGTTTGCCCAATTACAGCCGCACACATGAAACACAAATTCAACAAGATCGCAGTATAGCAGCTGGTGCACCGTATTGATATAGTTTCACCAGACATCGCAGTATACATTGTCTTAAGATATTAATTCTTCCTATATTAAATGGAGTATTTTCTATGCTGTTTAGGTTAGTATTATATTTTTAAGTTCAGGTTGTCTTTATAACTTAAAAATAAGGTAATAATTGGATTTCTCATCATCAAATTAGTGGGGAAAGGTGTATTACGCAGGTTTGTAAGTGAATGATTAAAAAGTTATATATGTCGCCTCAGCAAAAACGGCCATATAAGATTTTGGGCTCCCGAACATTTAGGTCACTAGGAACTTTTGAGAACTTTATAAATTTTAAATCAGTAGGTCATAGAGTAGCATCCCTGAAAAAAATCAGCTTTCTATATTTTTTTCTATGTTGCTGCATTAATTTGACTAATGCTCCTGGTCTAATATCATTAATATATATATATATATATATATATATATATATATATATATATATATATATATATATATATAATGAAATTGATTAAATTCGACAAAATTTAATATATTTTCTGTTTTTACGTTATTCTTTTCCATACAATTTATTTAATTAAATGTTCTGTTCTTCAATGAAACAGCATTAATTACATTTGCCGGCCTGAATGTTCGACAAATGTCGTAGAAAATATGCGTTCTCCGACAGGAATCGAACCTGTATTCCTATGCGAAAATCTTCATTTGACCTGACGTGATGTAGCATTCTTTTTAGTTGAATGGTACAAATGTCGATCTCCGTGTAGGAATTCAGGTTCGAAAATAAACTTTTGTAAAACAAACTCCCAAGAGGATGTTTCTCTAACAAAAACTACAATCGTGGTCTCTTTAAACATTTCTCATCCTTCCTTACGTCCCTCTCAACCACCCCCCTCTACAATCTCTTACTATCCCTCTAACCTGATTGGCCTTTTTCCCTTGTATTGTTTAAGTAAAATATATATATATATATATATATATATATATATATATATATATATATATATATATATATATATATAGATAGATAGATAGTTAGATAATTTCGCTATTCTCATGATTTTTTTCTCATGTTTTACCTCCATTTTTAATTTCTCGTGATAAACCGCCATTTTAATTTTTCGTGATTTACTGCCATTTCCTGTGTTCACTATAAGGTCTTGCATAAGTTTCCTTATCAATTTGTTTTGTTTCTCTTACATCTGTTATTAGACCTTTGTCGTGGCCTGTCTATCAATATTACGTCAATAACCGTTAAGCCGAACTTAATCAGGCTAGCAAGCAAGCCACACAGATCTGCCCCGAAACCTTGACCTACGTCCCCACTCCAAGCCTTTCATCTATCAATTCTCTGATCCTTGGGATCATCAGAGTAGTCACGTTTAACCCGGAGAATAATTCTATTTCTCTCTTTCCACTCTGTCTTCTTTGACTGCGTTTGGTCCCAGCAAAGTTCCGTTTGTACTTCTCATCTCGCTTCTCTTAAACTTTTTTATTCTCTCTTTTTTTCTTTTTTACTCTCTTTTATATGTTTCTTTCCCAGTCCAACCTGTCTCCCTATGCCTCATTCATTATATATATATATATATATATATATATATATATATATATATATATATATTTTTGTGTGTATCTATGTATTTATATATGAACTTATTTATATTCATATATATATATATGTGTGTGTGTGTGTCAAAAAATATATACAGTCAACTCCAAAAGTATTGTAACGGCAAGGCGAAGTCTTTTGTTTTTGTTGTTCTCTGTAGAAATTTGGGTTTAAGATGAAAAGTTGAATATAAGACAAGAGCTCACAATTTCCGCTTTTAATGTCTGGTATTTACATTTAGATGTGTTCTTGTTTATTTTATTTTATTTTATTGGTGGGGGTCTTCTTTCGGTCGTCTCTTCAGGAGATGAAATGCATGCTCTCTTGGGTTAAGGTCCGTTGACTGATTTGACCAGCCTAAAACTTGTCCACTCTTTACACCTGATGAAGTCCTTTGTTGCGTTGGCAGCATGTTTTGGTAGAGATATGGATGACAGAAATACAGTCCTCTCCAAAAATGTTCGAAGATCAAATCAAATTCCTTTGTTTTTGTTGCTCACTGAAGATATTTGCGTTTACGATCGAAAGATGAATATCAGACAAGGGTTCAGAATTTCAGTTTTCTTATTTACTTCCTGATATTTACACTTAGAATGTATTAAATAGCTTAGGATGTACCACCTTTTGTAACAGATCTCACCTCATGTTCGGCTAGCAAAATTAAATTAACAGTTTTAAAGTAAATAACATTTGGTTGCATAACCTTTGCTTCCAATATCTGTATCAATCCCATTGACATCACAAACTATTGCATTCTTTATTTGAGATGTTTTCCATAATTTAACGCAGCCTGTGTCAATTCTTTTTTGTTTCGTGGAGGGGGGATACTTCCTCCAGTCTTCTCTCCAGGAGATGAAATGTATGCTCTATTAGGTTAATGTCCGATGAATGACTTGGCCAGTTTACAACTGCCCACTTCCCCCCTACCTGATGAATTCCTTTGTTGTGTTGGCAATATGTTTTGGGTTATTGTCCTGCTGCATGATGAACTTCCTCCCGATTAGTTTGGGTGCATTTCTCTGTAAATTGGAAGATAAAATATTTCTGTAGACTTCTGAATTCATTCTGCTGCTACCATCATGAGTTATATCATCAATATATATATATAAATGAGCCTGTTCCAGAAGTAGCTACGCAAGCCAAAACCAAGACTCTGTCGCCACCGAGCTTTACAGTTTGTATCCTTTAAATCATAAGGATATCCTTTCTTTCTCCACACTTTGGCCTTTTCATCACTTTGGTAATGATTAATCTTGGTGCCATCTGTCCATAAAACCTTCTTCTAGAACTTTTGTCACTCATCTCTGTACTTCCTTGCAAATTCCAATCTGGCCCTCCAATTTTCACTGCTGATGAGTGGTTTTCATTTTGGGATATGGTATCTATATTTATTATCTAGAAGTCTTCTTCGAAAGGTGGACTGTGAAACCTTCGCCCTTGCACTGTGGAGGATGTTGATAAGGTCAGTGACTGTTGTTTTGGGGTTTTTCCTCACATTTCTCACAATGTTTCTGTCATCAACTGTCGTTGTTTTCCTCAGTCGAGATGTTTTAAGTCTTTTGCTCAGTAAACCATTTATTTCTTTTTTTCTTTCATGACATTCCAAATTCTTGAGTTGGCTATGCCCAATGTTTGTTCAATGGCTCTGATTGATTTCTTTCTTTTTCCAACTTCAAAATGACTTGCTTTTCTCCCATAGACAACTTTCTTGTTTTCATATTGGTTTATCTTTTTTAACAAGAAATGCAATCATTACAGGTCAAACCCAAGGGTAAAATCAAGAGTAGTCATTCAGAGCTATTTAACATTTAAACAATCAAACTAAACGGCAACACCTGGTCAGTCACGTGTTCAAATAATTTTGCTCACTTGAAAAATGGGTTGGTTCAAACAAAAGGTGGTATGTCATAAGCTGTTTAACACATATAAATTTAAATACCAGGAAAGAAAAGCTGAAATACTGAGCTCTTGTCTTATATTCATCTTTTGATTTTAAACCCAAATGTCTTCAGTGAACAACAAAAACAAACGAACTGTCCTTTGTGTTACAATATATATATATATATATATATATATATATATATATATATATATTAACTTACCTTATTATAATGCAGTATAACAGTGAACAAGAAGATGTCCAAAGAGGGATATTGTGTGATTCTATTCTCACACAGAATAAGGAATAGCTGCATTGAAAATCAACATTTGAAATCCTAACTTTTTCCTTTTCTCAAATACGGATTTCTAGCACTGAAGAAGAATATCGATTTTAATCACACCATTTTCCCGGTTCCCTCACTCTTTCTCTCCCTCTCACTTTCTCTCTCTCTCTCTCTCTCTCTCTATATATATATATATATATATATTTATATATAAATTTAAAATGTTATCGACTGAATGAACGCTGCAAGTGTTAGAAATGGCCATCCTTCTTGGAAGCTTATGGACTGGCGCTACAGAATCACAAAGAACTGCACCAAATAACAGAAATGACATAGCATGAGGATTTCCAATAGCAACAACTAAAATGTATGCCACATTACCTCGACGTGAGAATAATATATTGCCATTCAGCTCTAGTTCAAACAAATGGTTCGCCAGGAAGCTCCCCCACCCTAATAGTGAAAAGAGTGATAAAGTGAACATGAAATTATTTTAAAAGATGATTTCAACTGATTGTAGCACTGGCTGTTCAACCAAAGAATAATGAATTTTTATATATAAGAAAACGGTAAATATTTACTGAGTGTTTTCCATATGAGGAAATGACTAATATTACGATATCTATCTGTGTGTGTGTGTGTGTGTGTGTGTGTGTGTGTGTGTGTGTGCGCTCGCGCGTATGTCGCCAGAATTCCTTTGTCTATATAATGCTATTCTTGGAAAAGCTGAAGGCTTGAAAGGTTTTTTGGGAACGGCCTCATTACACATGACGTCACTGCATGACGTCACTGCTACACACAATTCAGACAGTTTATCCAAAAATTCGAGCACAATACTCTAAACTTTTTTCGAAAACTGGAAAAATAAGATAAAAAATAAAGAGATATTTTCGGTTCCTTTTAATCAAATTTGTTTTGATGAATACATATTGCCGAAATATGCCCTTATATATATATATATATATATATATATATATATATATATATATATATATATATATATATATGAGAGAGAAAGAAAGAGAGAGAGAAAGATAAAGACTTATAATTAATATGGAAAAGTCTTAGCACATGTTTGATATATCGTGGCTATATGAGTGTAACTACCGACGAGTGGTTATACACATATAGCCACGAAAAACAACAAATTGTCCGAATTTTCTGTATGTCCGAGCGCAATCGGCCATTCTTTTAGACATTATCAAGGATGATTTAATTTTTATATATATATATATATATATATATATATATATATATATATATATATATATGAATTTTAATGTATCTATCTAGAGTTACCAGAATGGTTTTATTTTCCAAACACGATCAGTACATTGTGGCCGTGTTCATCGTGGATATTTTTAATGTAATCATTTACTTTTAACGAAACTTGTTTAAAAGAGGAATTACTGCCCAGATACATAATTAGATAGATAGATAGATAGATAGATAGATAGCAATTATGACTGCATGGTGATTGCCAGTTTCATTATCAAAGATAATTCAATTTATACTTTTAATTATATGCAAGGATTTTTAATGTATGTATCTAGAGTTATCAGAATAGTTTTATTTTCCAAACATGATCAGTACATTGTGGCCGTGTTTATAGTGGATATCTTTTAATGTAATTATTTTTTTAACGAAACTTGTTTAAAAGAGGAATTACCGCCCAGATACACAATTAGATAGATAGATAGATAGATGGAAGACATGTAAATCAACACTGCATGGTGTTTGCCAGTTTCATTCAATGATTGGCTAGTTCATTTTTTTAAGCTTTCTACGGCTTATCAACCATTTGCAGGTTATTTAAAGACAGAAAATAATTTTAAAGTGCAACAATGTTTTGAGATAATAATGATTTAGTAATACAATTCTTACTAATTAACTTATAGCAGGCAGTCTGAAGATCTGGATTCATGCCTTTCTGTTATGGTCCGGTTCCTTCTACCATAGTCATAGTCCAAGGTAGAACCAATAAAGAACTCGAAGGCGGATATGGAATATCACAGATATATTACAAACAGGAATATGTACAGAGAAGTAGAAAGTGTTAGTACGAACAATCAGGTTTAGTAGTAATTGTCTGAACGCGACTCTGTTTCGGTCTGCCTCTGACTCGACTGACTGACTCGCTCTGACGGACTTCACTCCAGACTTGAGACTGAACTCAGACTTCACACGGAACTCAGACTTCAGACTGAACAGTATTTAGTCACCCCCCACGAGGGCATCATGTGGCACAAGGCCGGTTTAACCTGGGATCTCCGAGCCCGTGAGCTCGGCCAAAAATATGCCCTTTGAACCCGTATAAACGGGTTCAGGGTCGGTTTACCTCCCCGAAAGAGACTCCGCCCTTCGGCGTAGCCTCGTTCTGGTTCTTTCCCGCCCGAAGGCCGAGAGTTTAACTGATCAGCCGGTCGCCTGACTTCTGACTGAACTCCCTGTTTCCTCTTGAGGCACAGTATTTAAGTGAATATAACGAACCCAACGGGAATTGGAACTCGCCTTTCCGATTAACAATTCTGAGGCATTATCTTTTACATTACCTGCATAAACAAGCATACAACACCTGGTATTCCCATGCGATCAGCCATCCGGTTACTGATAAGTCTCGACGTCGCTTAACTTTGGCGATAGTACAGGAACCGCTGTTTCAGCGTGATGTGTCCGTGAGCCATCAGTTTGAGACAGAAAGTTGAGGAAAACCACGATTGCCCCCCACCTCTTGAATGAATACGGCACATAAAAGAAGAAGTCCTATGTATCGTAGACTAAACAGTTCGTTATTTTCTGTTCATTATGTAGCCGACCTCGTGACTAGAACGTAATTAAGATAACGATGGTAAAAGACGCAAAGGGAGATTCATTTTTTTTTTTTCATCGCTATATCCGATGCCCTAATCTCACATGTTGCTCGGGTTCTGCGCTAGATATTCGCCCTTCATGACATCTTAGAAGCAAAGCGTGCTTAATTAAGAACGCGCACCTCTTCTCCAAATGAAATGTGACACATACAACTGGATTACATGCTACCCGAAGTAAGAGACAAATTTCTGAGCTACGTCACTTCTCTTCGACGTAATTTATCATGGCTCTCATGGAAAAGAACCTTAGTGCAAAAGTGACATAAATAAATTCAGCTTAATTTTCACCTGGGTTTTCCAATTCTGTTTTCTGGAAGAGTAGCCGCTACTCCATTGCTTACTTCTTTTCATCGTGCCACTTCTTTTATATTCTGAGTTCTTTCTACTCCAGCAGCAAGGCCTCTGATCGGAAGAGTAGAGGTTTGGAAGGGTTAATTTCTGTTGTTCCCAGCTCCAGCCTTACCCGGAGTGGTAGCATCTGTTATAGGCAAATAGTGAAACCTCAAACAAAACACAATGAAAGTATAAAAATACATTTTATAGATACCAACAGTGAATCTTTATGTACAAAAAGACCAACAATACCTCTAGTAAAATGACCAACAATACCTCTAGTAAAATGACCAACAATACATTTTAAACCAAAATAAGCAGCAAAACATTTTATCTGTAGTTAAAATTATACAACTGTGTCCAAAATATATTTATTTGAAGCCATAAAATTGCCTTCAAATTATTTAGATTTTGGCATCAAATAACCCATAGAGGTGTTGATAAGCCACGAAACAAAATCAATCAATCAATCAATCAACATGAAAGAATTTTTTCATGATATTGTGGAACCGCGCAGGGATTCCACCTACTTTTACGTGCACGCGCGTATTGCACCCGTTTCTTTCGGCTAGATATAGTAGTAAGCAGCCGTCTGCTGCCGACGTGAGGAAGTTGCTGGCTGCTGCTGATTCCAGTTAGAACAGAATTTGAAGTTTTCCCGCGCATTCTCTGACGTCACTGACGAACGGTTTTTTTTTTTTTTTTCAAATCAGTCGCTGCCTGGTCTCCGAGCAAAAGGGTCGATTCATTTATTTCGCGCCCTTTACCCATACGCGGGCCGAAATATCTTAACTACAAAAAACTTCCTAGTAAACTCCTTGGTTCATCATGCCCAATCTCTTCATGTGGTTGCAACTTTCTGTGAATAACTTGTTCGAACTTTCCTCAGTTCACTACCAGGGAACGTAGAGTTTTTCGACACGGATGATTGACCAAGACCTTATGTCCCTCCGTCTTTTCGTTGACAGGTTTTTGACCACTTGCACGGACTCTCACATCCTAGCAAGAGAGCCACCGTTAAATTGATTTCGGACCGTTTTGTTTGGCCGAATATGAACGTCCAGATGAATGGGTCACTACGTGTCTACAATGCCAGAAATGCAAAGTATATAGACACACGAAATCTCCTGTGGGCACCTTCAGCGAGCCTGATGCTCGTTTTTCTAATATCCATCTCGATTTAGTTGGGCCTCTACCAACTTGCCATGGGTATCCTTACCTTTTGACGGTAACCGTCGCAAAAACATTTTTACGTGATTGTATTTCAATTTTTGGGACTCCCAAAGTAGTTACTACCGACAGAGGAGCAAAGTTCCATTCATGCCTGTTTAAGGAATTCACTGAACTCCTTGGAGCTAAACACATACGTACAACAGCATACCACCCGTGTGCTAAAGGATTGGTGGAACGATTCCATCGTACCCTCAAGGCTTCGTTGTCAACGAAGCATGACAATAATGATTGGGTTGATGAACTACCCCTCATCCTTCTTTCACTGAGAAAGATTCTCAAGGACGATTTCAAATGCTCACCAGCAGAACTTGTTTTTGGTACGTCGCTGTCATTACCCGGACAGTATTTTTCACCAGCTGTAGATACATCTCCAGTTTCTTCCTCCTTTGTCCAGGACTTGCGCCTTAAAATGGCCAACTTGAGTTACACACCACCGCGGCACTGCCCGGTTAATATATATTTACCTCATAAGCTTCAGGATTGTGATTTTGTATTTATTCGCAATGACGCTGCCAGGCGACCTATCACGCCGGCTTATATGGGACCGTATCGCGTTCTCAAACGCGCTGATAAATATTTTCTAGTTCAGAAAGGTATTCATACCGACAACGTGCCAATAGATCGGTTGAAACCTGCATTTTTGGAAAAAACGGCGCCCCATGCTACTCAGACAACTCCGCAAGTTAAAGAGAATCCAAAGAAACCTACTTCTCATGTTCCTTCTCTGCCGAAATTTACCAGTTCCGGTCAGAAGGTTACCTTCCCGGAGAGATTCGAGACCTTTCACTATTTTTAGTTAAATGTCTGCCGACATTTAATCCGGGGAAGGGCACTGTGGAACCGCGCAGGGATTCCACCTACTTTTACGTGCGCGCGCGTATTGCACCCCTTCCTTTACATTCGGCTAGATATAGTAGTAAGCAGCCGTCTGCTGCCGACGTGAGGAAGTTGCTGGTTGCTGCTGATTCCAGCTAGAACAGAATTTAAAGTTTTCCCGCGCATTCTCTGACGTCACTGATGAACGGTGTTTTTTTTTTTTCAAATCAGTCGCTGCCTGGTCTCCGAGCAAAAAGGTCGACTCATTTATTTCGCGCCCCTTACCCATACGCGGGCCGAAATATCTTAACTACAAAAAACTTCCTAGTAAACTCCCTGGCTCATCATGGCTCATCATGTGGTTGCAACTTTCTGCGATCAACTTGTTCGAACTTTCCTCAGTTCACTACCAGGGAATGTAGAGTTTTTCGACACGGATGATTGATAAACTTCACATCCACCTTTTGAACTCTAACCTTACGAACCAGTTTAAAAAGAAAGAAAAAAATATATAACATTGCACACACATGACAAAAATCTCGCAGTGAGTATTTTCCTTGTTGTGTAGGCATGTACCTTTTGCATAAGAAGACTCTGTTCCAGAATTTTTCTTTCTGAGGGAACCTTTCCCGCCTTAGCCATTTTGATTTTCGTTTTGGCGTGGATTTTCGTTTTTACTGACTACTTGTCACTTCCTTAT
This sequence comes from Acanthosepion pharaonis, assembly GCA_903632075.3. NCBI lineage: Eukaryota > Metazoa > Mollusca > Cephalopoda > Sepiida > Sepiidae > Acanthosepion > Acanthosepion pharaonis. The sequence continues at coordinate 104,259 of CAHIKZ030005396.1, forward strand.
ACAACTTGCCTACTTGCTAAGAACTAGCTTTACTTTTCTGATAATCTCCACTGGTTGAGACAAAATACTTTTTATTAAATAAAGTTTTATATTTGTTTTCCACCAGACTCGTTTTCGTCGTTCCTCCTGGCTACCTATTTTTTTTTTTTACCTTTTTATGCATGTGTTGAATGACCCTTTTTCCTCACTAAGGAGACTGTAATAATTCTACGGTTAAAAGATCACACATTTATTATTTTCAGTTATTCTTTTTTTTACTTTGCTAGTGAATTCGGTAGTCGTGAGTAGTGTCTGGCACAAGGCCACCTTTTCGTAGGCCGGCACTACATGCTACCGGGTCTGCTACAATATTAATCCATATAATTTCTTAATTCCAACATATAACTTCAACAAAACTACAACATAAAACACACATATCACTGCCTCTAGGACACATCGGCCAGTTGTAATGGTTAACAAGCTTGTCTTGCTAGATCAGTTACGACCGAAACGTGAGTTCGATCCTCACTAGAAGCCTCATACTTTCGGCCTTGTAATTCAACTAAGTTACGCTTAGAAAATAACCTTATCACCGCCTCTAGTAAGTGTTATGGTCCAGGTGAAGACCAAGGAAGAACAACACGAACACAAGAGTAGAAATAACGAAGGTATATTACACGAAATAATAATACAAGATGTGGAAGGTGTTAGTATGACTGTCTCTCTGGTTTAGAGTGAACTGCTATCGGCTCGACTTGATTCGATATTTCCTTGCCTCCCACGAGGGAAAGATGTGGCACAAGGCCGAGTTTAACGTGGGTTTCCCGAGCCCGTAGGCTCGGCTAAAAAATGCCCGTAGAACCCGTATAAACGGGATCGGGTTGGTCAACCTCCCCGAACGAGACTCTGCCCTTCGGCGGAGCCTAGTCCGGGTTCCTCTCTGCTCAGAGGCAGAGAGTTCGACCATCAAGCCGAGAAGCTCGGCTTGATTCGTCCCTCTCTCTTGAGAGGCGTAGTATTCATAGTGTTAGGAAGAGTTCATTCTGTAGTTATAGGTAAGGACCCATGACGGTTTGTATATCCACACAAACATGTATATGACCAAAAGCTGAGGATAATATACATAATTGTGAAAGCAAGATATCATATATTTATTACTTCAAATCACTCAAGAAAATTATTTCGACATGAAATGACCCATAATGAGTTGATATGTTGTTAAACAAACAAACTAATCAATCGATCTGAGTTCTTTCAATAATATTCTTTGTAACTCACAGCAATATTGTCATGTAACTATCCCTTCCCGTCGTGCTCTTTTATCGATTTGCATAATCACGTTAAGATGGCTGCTTACTGTTTTCCTTTAACCCTCTTGCCTTCGATATTTTTTTCCGATGAACTCAATGGTCAGTAAAGAAGAAGGTATCAGGAAACCATTCCACTATCAATCGTAAGAAAAAGACAATCATGATTATACACAATCTGAATATGAAGCAGCCAATGAAATCACAGCGGCACCTATATTCCACACGCCATTCTTCAGGGTTCGCATATATGCAACAGCAATAAACAATCAATAGGATCATTTTATAAAATCTTAATTTCGCATCAGAAAATATATATATATATATATATATATATATATATATATATATATGTAAGCAAATGTAAATGGATATAGATCCGACAGAATGAAGAAAAATTTGGAAAAAAAACAAACAAAAATCCTTAAATGCAATTATGTTGTTTTAAAATGAATGAAATGTCGACGTCTGACGTTTCGGTTTAATAAACCTTTTCAAGACAATATTCATTAAAATACAATTTAGTTCAGTTGTCTTGAAAAAGGTTTATTAAACCGAAGACGTCGACATTTCATTCATTTTAAACAAATATAATTGCATTTAAGGATTTTTTGTTTGTTTTTTCCAAATTTTTTTTCATATATATATATATATATATATATATATATATATATATATATGTGTGTGTGTGTGTGTGTCAACATACCAGGCTTTTATCGTGTCTAACAAGATATTTATCTTATATATATATATATATATATATCTGGTTAGACATGATAAAAGCCTGGTATGTTGATATATATATATATATATATATATATATATATAGGCTTATATTCTACCAACTTTTAAATATATATATATATATATATATATATATATATATATATATATATATATATGTAATTATTTATTTAAAAATTATAACATAATTATGTTATAAAATGCCTACAAAAATAGCCATTTTGTTTCAACACCTCCGGTGTCTTATCAAGTGATAATGTTTAATGTAAAATAAATGGATTCAAAAAAAACATTTATTTATAACTGTTCTACTCTTTATGGAGCACTCTTTAAGACTGGTAATTGTTGGTTATTGGAATTTATTCCGTATACACCAATCATGGTATGCTGATAGATGAACAAAGTTATGAATCTTTTCAAATTCCTCTAATTTGCAGGTAATACGTCAGTTAAATAGAACAATTATGTCCGTGTACATGCAATTTAGTCGAATAAAACATTCACGCCGTCTGTGAAAACCCATTATTTTTTTTTCTTCAAGCTGAATGAAAGAAAATAAATCTTTCAAGTTGCAAGAATTCGTAAGCATTTTCCGCATGAGATTTTTTGCTAAACAGTAAAATGTCGCTTTCAAATATATTCAACCCTATCTTTCAAGAAAACTAATTTCACTCAGAACCGATATTCATTGACGGGGACCAGAATGTTTTGGCTAAAATTTATTTTTGGAAAAAAAATCATGAAAAACATCTCAGCAAGTCTAAATTCCATATCTTTCAAGTGTGTCTTCTGGTGACTAAGGAATCAATTATTACTTATTTGTAAGCGACGATATCCTTAAACATTGTCTTCTTAAATCGTATGCAGAACAAAAACAGACAAATGGATACCTGCACTACTAATAATTAGTATTATAAAATTGATTTTTCCCCTGCGTTTTTACAATCATTTAATTCTGTATCGATATAAATGTTGCAAAAATAAACAATGGCTGGATAAGGAGGAAAAGCTGAAACATCAACCGATGATAAGCTATCGTTCTTAAAATTTTACTGCATGGATTTTGCGGAGCAGGAACAATTTAATCTATCAGTGGATTATGCTATGAAATTTTTAACAATTTTCAAATGTGCTTTTAGATTCCTTATGATTTCCATTGTTCAGAGACGGCTTTGAATAAAGTCACAATTGTGAAATAACTGGTAATCATCGAAATAAACAGTACAGATAGATAGATAGATAGGAGCAATATGTAGATAGGTGTGGCGTAATCCACAGTTATCTCCCTTGTCAAGAAATGGTATCTGCCTTTCGCTCTAAAAATGGAGCATCATTAAGCAGGCGAACAATTTTAAATTCTACGCTTTAACTAGTTTGGATGTCAAAACAAAGAATCAAAGACTATATCTTCCCTTCATTACCCCCTTCTGTAATTCAATAGACTTAAGTTACGCCACATGGTGTCAGGAATGGAATCCGAAACTGTTGTTCATGTTCACCATAGACTATGAATATAGAATACAGCGCAGTACGTAATCTGTTCAATGAAACGTTAAAAATTAACTCTCACGATTCAGACACTCTACTGAATCTGACTCTATCGCCGATACCACCAGCAGCTGTTCCGTAATTCTTCAGACTTCGGTATCAAACGCTGGCAGTGATATTTAGCCATCACCCCCACGAGGGTTACATGTGGCACAAGGCCGGGATTAAGGTGGGATCTCCGAGCCCGTAGGGTCGGCCAAATATATTCCCTATTCGAACGCGTATAAACGGGTTCAGGGGCAGTCAACCTCCACGAAGAAACAAAGAAAAGAGTACTAAACTGTTACGTAATATCAGTCCTCCTATATGGAAGTCAATGCTGGACAATATCCTCACGGGGGAAAAAGGGGAATTGAGGCAACAGAAATGTGGTTCTAGCGAAGGATGCTGAGAATAACATGAAGCGAACATGTCAGCAACGACGAAGTTTTAGAGAAAATGGAGACAAAAAGTACACTTATACATCAGGAACAGACATTTGAAATTTCTAGGGCACATAACGAGGAAAGAGTGCTCGGAAAAGTTGATACTCACAGGACATAGAGTAACATAAGAAAACAAGGCATCATCTGCCTGCTGATATAGTAAATGGATAACAGAACAATGTTTAGGAGAAATAACGAAAAGAGAAAATTTATTAAGACTAACAAAGGACAGGAAATTGTGGAGAGCCATTATCGACAGCATCTATGCCTATAATTCTCAAAATGTGTGTGTATGCATGTGTGCGTGTGATCGGAAGTCGTTTATATATTTCAACAGTTTTCATCCGATTTTCATGATTTTTTTTTTTTTTTGATAGATAATTCTTCAGTGCTGGCTTTGATTCCAAATTGTTGACGACAATGACTCTCCACTACTTCCTGTCCATTATAACTCTCAGCAATGTTTTACTATTTACTATCTTTTCTTGAATATATATATATGTGTGTGTGTGTGTGTGTGAAAATATATAGAAAATAGGAAGGAACTGGTTAGGTAAATAATCCAAAGTCCCTTAGTATTTTAGTTATTATTTTAAAAAAATAGTGCTCGATACAAAAGTAGAGCATAAATATAATTATTTATTTAAAAATATGATTCCAAATCGCGACATAAGAAGTCTCATGTTTCAAAACAAGAGCCGAAAACTTCAATATAATTATTTGAATTAAATTGAGTTAAAGTAAGCTTTGTTCCATCTACAAGTGAAATTTTTTTTTGGAATAACGTATTTCTGAAATTTACGTGTTTTAAAAATTGAAATCAAAATTTCCATGGTAACAGCTAGGGCGAAATGTTTAAATTGGGTAGGCGAGTGTTGGGTGTTAATAATAAGTATCAGTATAGAGTTACTTTCATAGATGTCAAGTCAGGGAAAGGTAGGGGTGTCTAAATTTGAAATGGAAGATGTATTAACCCTCGTCTAGTTTGTATGTCTATGGAGATTTATTTATTTTTTATTTTATTTTTTTATGGAAGGGATTTGTGCATATAAAAAAACTTTCGTAACGTTTGTTTTTTGACGACTTCATAAAGGGTTATCTTTTTTGTAGGGTATTTAAAGTATTTATTTGAGCTATGGATTATGAAGGGTGTTATATTGTATGTATGTTTTTAGTTAATTATTCAAACCATATTTTATGTTTATACATTCTTTTTATAGATACAAATATTTAAGTAAATGCTCTGTTTATAATAAACAGTATTAAACAACATTTACCGGCCTGAATGTCCGAGAAATTTTCATAGAAGGACGAATATTTTCTATGAAAATTTCTCGGACATTCAGGCCGGTAAATGTTATTTAATACTGTTTATTATAAACAGAGTATTTACTTAAATATTTGCACCTATAAAAAGAATACCCGCTCGGCCCGGTGACTAGGATCAAAGTGTAGTATGTGAGCTGCCGGGTCGGGTGTCTGTCGAACTCTCTACTTGCAGAGAGGAACCCGGACGAGGCTCCGCCGAAGGGTAGGGTTTCGTTGGGGGAGGTTGACGGAACTGGCCCACCTCGGCGGGTTTGGATGGTTATTTATTTTTGGCTGGACCTACGGGCTCAGAGATACCCACATTAAAAAGGCCTTGTGCCACATTCGATCCCCGTGGGTGGATTGATAAATACCATCTATAAAAAGAATGTATGTACATGTAGGTACCTCCAAAAAATTCGGTATACCCAAGGTTTAAGTGTATTTTTCATAAATAAAAAATCATTTTTGAAGCTTTCCCACAGTTTCAATTAAAATCTAAAGGATTAAATTTTCTAATTCCAGAAAACAAAACACTGTACTGTATTTCAACTAGAAATTATAATGATTTTAAATCTATTCTTCTGAAAAAATAATCGAAACGGCCATGTTTAATTTTTTTTTAGAGAAATGTAAAAAAAATAATTTTTGTTTTAAAAAACCCGCCTAAAATAACATAGATTTCTGAAACGTTACTTTCGTAAAATTAGCAAATTTAAAGTTTAATTAATCTGTATTAAAACAAACATCACTTACTTACACCATGAAATTTTCTAGACAAGTATTCCTTCACCACGGAGTCTTGGTTTTCTCGAGACTCCATCGATAATTTGATGGCCGCATGTGTTGACAGCTTTAGTATGGTGGACCAGAGCTGATACAATTTTTCGAATTCTTAGTAAGAATGGTTTCTATTGTTTGTTTTTTTTACTACTAAGTATTGTTTAAAATTTAAAATAATTTAAGCAATTATCTAATATATTACTGATTTTTTTAAACTGTAATTTTGAAGATGCTTTCTTATAATAATTTTAAAATAAAATACTATAAAAATTTTTAAAATTGTGTAGTTACTTATATAATGGTAGATAATTATGATAAATAATTTTATTAATTACTATATTATCAGTTATTACATTTTTAGTTAAATAACTGAGATGTAATATTATTAATTATATTAACTACAAATTATATTAATATTTATCTTAAATTATTAATAATAATTAATAATAAAAATTATTAATTATTATAACCTCTATCTCACTCAGCTATTACATTTTTACAACTGAAATATAATTTTATTAATATTATCTCAATGATTCACTTTTTAATTTAATAACTGAGTTATAATTAACAAAAATAAATATCTGTTATCACAAATGATAGAGATAACACTATACTTTAATATTTATATTTTTAAGATCCTATTTTTTCATTTTATTCTTTATTATATTTTGATGTTTATGAATTGTTAAAGTTATTTTATTTATTAAATTTTTAAAGTATGTAAATTTTATTACGTAGGTAATTGTACACTTATTTTACTTAAGCATAATCCAGTACCTCAATATTATAGGAAAAAAAATGCTACTATGTAAAACAGTGATAAGACTTTTCAGAATATTTTGTGGCCCTAAAAAGGGCCGTTTTTTGGGGGGTTTTTCTTCAGTTGCCTCTACAATCATCATCAATGCCGGGCTGCTTCCAGTCAGCGCCAACTTCATAGATATCCAATTGACAGTCTTCATCAACTTTATCTCCACTGAGATAGTAAATCTCATAAAATGGATTTACAAAACTGTTGATAAAGCCAACAAATTCCTTGTTTAGACCGTCAATTGTCCAAATATGTCTTATGGTGTAGCCAACTATGTTACCGCTCAGTATACTGCTTAGGGCTTCCGCATCTTCACCATATTCAATTTGCAAAGGAACAAGTAAAAAATCTTGCAATTTTTTTAATCTTGATTGAATTTTCGCCCTCTTCTTAATTTCGGCTTTCTTGACCTTCTCTTTTATTCTTCTATAAATTTCTTGAAGAAGCTTTTGGTGCTGAATCTTTTTTTGGGAAGTCCTTTCTCTGCTGTAAGTCAGTGCTATCTTCAGATAATCAGCGAGTTGCTTAGCATCCAGATCATCAATGAATTCTCTGACTTTATTCCGCTTGGCCTTGATGATATCACTTATGCTGGAGACATAAGCATTAGGCGCAAGTTTCTTTTTTTCACAGAATTCACCAATGATGCTTTCTGCTAGCATGGTGTGCTGCCTCACTGATGTTAGCACTGACTCTGAAGAAGCTTCAACGGTAGAAAAAGATTTTTCATACTGCCTGCTTAACACTTCCACAATCCCTTTTAAGCAGGCAGTTATCATGTCTTCGAATACCATCATTTTCTTTGGTGGAATCAGCAGAGAATCCCTATCACTTTTTAATAGTTCATTGCCAAAAATATCAGTCTTGGAGGACAAAATCCTCATCGGGGCCTCGGTTAGTACCTTAATTTTTTCTATTGCCTCCTTGACAATGTTCATGGCGTTTATGAGGTTTTTTTGTTTTGCCAAGTCGGTATAGAAAGTATTCATCCAAGGCCCCGACAGCAGCTTTGCAATTATCCCCAGGACTTGAAATTCCACAACTGCCACTTCTTCCTTCATTATATGTTTCAACCTGGCAACAGTATCATTTTTAGGATGTAGCTGGAAGACAATTTTTTTTAAATCTGCAAAGATTGCAAAATAATTTGCACCTAGCATAAAATTTATGTGCAGCCGATTCCCTCGGAATCTAGGGAATGAGGACAACGGAAGTCCTTTATTTTCAATAAATTCCTTCACTGTGTTGACCAGCCCTAATTTATTGCTATATCTGAGGGAATTCATTGCCACAATAATTTTCCATGCTAGGCACTCTGTAGAATTTGCAATCTTGCAATGCAGCTTTTCCATATTTGCCAAGACTTCCAGTGGATGAACGTTGCAATTTAGTTCAATTACCTTCATCCCCCCCACTCTTTTTCCAGCATAAAAACTGTCAAATGGTTCCTGGAGCATGGTCAGTTAAGCAGCATTTTATTTTTGTCCGTATCTGTTGTAAAATGTCATCAACACTTTGGCCAGTAACCATTGAGCCTACCTCAGCCAAGTTGTTGATGCAGTCACAGATATGCTGCTTGTAGTCAACTGCAGTGCCTCCAGGAAGTCGGTCCAATGAAACAAGATGAGAAGTAGATGGAGTTGTTACAACAACACAGTTGACGTGACTGCCTTTCTGTGTTGTTGAGTCAAAAACTAGTGTACAGTTTTCGGCATTCATAATAGATGAAAAAGTCTTAACATCTGAAAAAAAACCAAGTTCTCCTACCATTCTGTACACTGATGTTGACGAAAAGTTTATGTATGAAGGTGGCAGTGAAAAAGTTTTTTAGAGACTGTAATGATGCAGGAACTGCATTCAAGAGGCAGTCATTTATGCCTTTCTTGAAGTTAATTTATTACAATTTTCTTCATATTTTTTAATTATCTTTTGCAGATGTCTTTTTTTTTCAATGTACTAACTTCCACAGTCTTCTAATAATTTTTTCTTAAGATTTTTATTCTCTCAATGTGGTCAAAGATTTAGCAGTGGAAGAGAAACTGAGATAGCAGATGAAGATTTAGTTGAAGTTGTGATGGTTGAAGATTTGGCAGTTGAAGTTGTGATGGTTGAAGATTTGGCATTTGAAGTTGTGATGGTTGAAGATTTAGCATTTGAAGTTGTGATGGTTGAAGATTTCGCAGTTGAAGTTGTGATGGTTGAAGGGGTGGCAGTTGAAGTTGTGATGGTTGAAGATTTGGCATTTGAAGTTGTGATGGTTGAAGATTTGGCATTTGAAGTTGTGATGGTTGAAGATTTGGCATTTGGTTGAAGATTTGAAATTTGGCAGTTGAAGTTGTGATGGTTGAAGATTTGGCATTTGAAGTTTGATGGATTTGGCAGTTGAAGTTGTGATGGTTGAAGATTTGGCATTTGAAGTTGTGATGGTTGAGTGGCAGTTGATGGTTGAAGAGATGGTTGAAGATTTGGCAGTTGAAGTTGTGATGGTTATTTGGCAGTTGAAGTTTGATGGTTGAAGATTTGGCAGTTGAAGTTGTGATGGTTGAAGATTTGGAGTTGAAGTTGTGAAAGATTTGGCAGTTTGAAAGCATTTGTGATGGTTGAAGATTTGGCATTTGAAGTTGTGATGGTTGAAATTTGGCCCAAGTTTGATGGTTGAAGATTTGGCAGTTGAAGTTGATGGTGATGGTTGAAGAGTTTTGGCAGTTGTGATGGTTGAAGATTTGGCGAAAAATTTTAGTTGTGAATGGTGGTTGAAGATTTGGCAGTTGAAGTTGTGATGGTTGAAGATTTGGCAGTTGAAGTTGTGATGGTTGAAGATTTGGCAGTTGAAGTTGTGATGGTTGAAGATTTGGCAGTTGAAGTTGTGATGGTTGAAGATTTGGCAGTTGAAGTTGTGATGGTTGAAGATTTGGCATTTGAAGTTGTGATTCAAGAGGTTGTGATGGTTGAAGATTTGCATTTGAAGTTGTGATGGTTGAAGATTTAATTTAGTTGTGATGGTTGAAGATTTGGCATTTGAAGTTGTGATGGTTGAAGATTTTTTGAAGTTATGGTTGAAGATTTGGCAGTTGAAGTTGTGATGATTTGGCAGTTGAAGTTGTTTTGAAGATTTGGCAGTTGAAGTTGTATGGTTGAAATTTCCAGTTGAAGTTGTTGGTTGAAATTTGGTTGGAAGATTTGGTTAAGTTGTGATGGTTGAAGATTTGGCAGTTGAAGTTGTGATGGTTGAAGATTTTTGAAGTTGTGATTTGGTTGAAGATTTGGCATTTGAAGTTGTGATGGTTGAAGATTTGGCATTTGAAGTTGCATGGTTGAAGAAGTTGAAGTTGTGATGGTTGGATTTGAAGTTGCATTTGGTGATGGTTGAAATTTGGCATTTGAAGTTGTGATGGTTGAAGAGATGTGGCATTTGAAGTTGTTGATGGTTGAAGATTTGGAAGATTTGGCATTTGAAGTTGTGATGGTTGAAAGTTGATTTGAAGTTGAAGTTGTGATGGTTGAAGATTTGGCAGTTGAAGTTGAAGATGGTTGAAGTTGGTGGTAGTTGAAGTGGTGATGGTTGAAGAGAACAGATCTAGCAGAATGGGCCACCTGGGTGCATTTATTTCTAAATTCTATAAAATTGTATCCCAAATTACGTTTGCAATAGATTAATTTTAATCTATTGACTACAGATTTGGTAATTTCAGGGAAACCATTTCTAGAATTTTCACGGGTAGCCCATTTAGATATTATCTGCAGTGAACCATACTTTGTGAGAATTTTCTCAAAAATATGGCCACACAGAATTGGTTGACCAACTGTGACACTGCTATATTCTTTTAAGATATCCTCAGTTCTTCCCATCTGAAAATTTAAAAATGAATATAAAGATAAGTAAGCCAGAAAATCAACACATTGATTTGAAAATTTAAAAGTAAAAAACAAAAAACAAAAAAAATCAAATTCATATAATTGAGGGATTTTACCGAAATTTTTATGACATTGACAAATGAATTAAATTATTTTTGATAAAAATATTATTTTAAATCTCTTACCCTCCCTACTTATTTAGTTTTAAAAAATAGGACAATTTTATTAAATTAATACTAGTACCAATTATTTAATTAATGTATTAATATATATTATTATATTAAGTCTTAAAGATTTACTAGAGTATTATGCTATTATTAATTAATAAAAATTTTCTAGAGTATTATACTAACTATTAATTTAATAAAGCATTTTACAATTAACATGACAATTTTCCAAAAATTATGTTTCATAAAAATATTGTAATTTGAAAATTTAAAAAAAAAAAAATTGCAATATTTTTTTTATTGCTTTTACTGGAAAACCCCTATGCCAATCACTAATTTCTGTAACACTAACCAGATTTGGCTTACTGGAAATTGGAAATATTAAATAAAATTTATTGTAGCCTTCAGCTTTCAATTAAAGCTAAAAAAAATGAATACTTCCAGAAAGATTTTTAATTTTTGTTTTTGAAATTCATTAAAAAAAAAAAAAAAAAAACAGGAAAAATAAGCTTAGTTATCAGGAATTAGTGGAGACCACAATTAAATTGAGAAAAGAAAACTAATTTTAAATGAAAAGAAAATGCTTTAAAAATAAGGAAATTAAACATTAGGTTTTAAATAAAATAAAGGGTTGCCTTTCAACTTGAAAGGCAACCCTTTATTTTAGAAAAAAATTGGTTGAAAGTTTCAACCATTTTTTTTTATAAAAATAAAATTCCCAAATAAGAAAAGAAACTTAAAAAATAAATTATTATTATTAAATTATAATTATTTTCTTAACTAAAAATTATTATTATTAAATTATAATTATTTTCTTAACTAAAAAAATAAATTACTTGATGTATGACACGGACTAAAAATTAAAATAAATACATGCATAGCATCTCAAAAAAAAAACTTACTTTTTAAATCTTGAAGGGATGATTTCAAAAACAAGCCTGTTGAAGCGAAGGGTTGATGAAATACGGAAGTAAAATGAATGACAATTGCCGGCAATTGACCTTTATGTCAAGGGGCTATCCCTAGGGGGAGAGAAGCCGTGAAACACGTGACCTTTAACTGTAATATCACTTTGCGAGATACTATACCAAAAAAAAAATCAAACATCTTAAACGGACAAAAAAAAAACAAATTTTATTATGGTAAAAAGTTTTGGCAGGGTTATTTTATTAAGATTTTAATTTTCGCTTAGTAAATATAGTCTTCACTTAAAAAAAACTAATAATCGACCAAATGCGCTGCATGAAAGAATTTTAAAACATTTTTAAAATTAAAGAAAAAAATGAAAAAATGTAAAAAAATGAAAAAAAATGAAAAAAAAAATAAACGAAAAATGCAAACAATTGTTGTAAAAATTCTTTATTCATCGAATTTTTTTTCTTCGGATAATAATGTCCTTAATGTATATTATTTATAAAATAAAAAAAAAACTATCTAATTTGATAATTAGATAATTTATTGCAGTTTTTATTTTTACGATTTGGAGCAGATTTTTATAAAGTTGGCATTAGTTGTGAAAAAAAAAAAAAAAAAAAAAATTGGTTATTTAATTTCTCCAAGGAGTCCTGCCTATAAGGAAAAAGAAAAGTTTCGAACTTTTGAAATTCTATAAAATTTCATAAAATTAATTTTGGATGGGGAATATGTAAAAAAAAGATATTTTTACCAAGATTTTCTAAAAATAAAAATTTCAAAAATAAATTCATTCATTTTTGAATAAGTTCTGAAAGTTCATTTAAATTAGACAATTATTTGATTTTTGCAATAATTTCAAAATTAATGGGTTTTTCCCCGAAATTGCTACACTAAAATGGCGATGACCACAAGTCGTACGGGATATATTTGACCCAAATTTAAAACGTGTTCGAAAGAAGAAAAATTTTTTTAAATATTTAAAAAATACTTCGTTCTTTCCTCTTAAGAATAACAAACATTGTAATGGTGAAACTTTGTTTTTATTAAGTTTCGGACCTGTTATCCTTATGCTAATGATTTTTTAGCGAACGGCTGGAGGTACCTAAAAAAGTGTCTTAAAATAATTGTCGGACCTTGTCCATTTCATAATGTGTGACGTCATATATATATATATATATATATATATATATATATATATATATATATATATTTCATAAAAACTTTAATAAAAAATAGTTTAAATTATTTCAATAATATTACAGTTCCCTTTTCAGGGCCACCCGCCTCCATTCAAATCGGTAACCCCTCCTCATTTGGCGATGTACCCCAGTTGCGCGCAAATGTTACTAGTATTGATTTTCGGGTGGGCTGACTTTAAACTTAAACTGCTCCAGTTGAACGGCAAAAATTCACAGTAATGAAAAACTCGATCGAAGACGCTTTATACTGCTAGTTCTTAATATACACGATACATTAAGAAGAGTAAGGTGACAGATCTTCCAATGAATATATTGACCTCCCCTGTCATGGGTTTCTTTTGTACTCACTTGATGTGAGTATAGAAAATCCTGAGATAATCTGTTCAATAGTTTTAATATAATGGTCAAAGAACCTACATTTTGAGTCCGCGCTATTATGTGCGTTGTGGTAAAATGGATATCGGCTTGAAATGAGAAATCATAGAGCCGAGTTGCAGTTGAGTTCGTTTACAATTACTTACGCACAGATAGCCTTGGATAAGGTCGGGTCCATTTTGCTCCCTAGCAGGACAGACTGGTTCCTATAGCATTCGCTGGCAAACATATGCCGTAGAAAGAAATAGGAACCTACTGTGGGAAAAATCTTCTACCTAGTAAGTAGGTAATTCCATGAAAATGAAAAAAAATCGACATACAGTGATGAAAACATATTTTTATGGTTAGAATCGTGATGTTATTATTAACACTAAGATGGCCGAGGTGTCGTTTCCGGCACCTTCAAATTTTCAACAAATTCCTATGGAATAACTAGTTTTGGTTCGATGCTGAGGCTTATGGACAATTATTGAATTTTAGCAAAGATGCTTAACAGACTTAACTCTTTAAAACAATATTCAGTGGAATAGCTGATATTTGAGGTTTTACCTTGAATGACCGAGGTGTCGTTTTTGACACCTAGGCTATTTATAGGGTAAATGTATTCAAACATTTCTCACAAGCAATAATACTTGTGTTTATGTCCCCTATCTATCTATTTATCTATCTATCTATCTATACACAAACACACATAATTTATATATATATATGTATATATAATCACTTTCTTTCAGTGTGAGGTATACTAATATTTGTGAATTTCTTTTCAGGCTTGTTATTCCTGACTTGAATATTGAATATATTAAAGATGGCTGCTTCACGGCGTAATGTAAATAAAGATGTCAAAGAAGCTGGCCATCCTAGTGTTAAGAGTGGGGATCAAAATATTTTTGATTAATTAAATTTTTTATTCCTTTTTAGAACATTGGAAATTTTGATTAAAAAACTTGTTTTTTCTTGTATCAACAGTTGTACTAACTTTTAGCTTAGCACATTTTTTCCTCTTTTTTTGAAGTGATAGATACATTAATTTGGAAATTCTTGCAAAAATCAAATAACCATCTGATTTTACTGAAATTTTCAGATATTCATAAATACATCATGTTATTTTGGAATTTTTTATTGTAAATAATGGTAAAAATGTTTTTACATGTGTTTCAGCCCCTTAATTAATTTTATAAAAACTTGAGAAATTCAAAGACATAATTTTTATTGATTATATTACTTAAATGCAGAATTCTTTGAAGAATTTAAATCGCCGATTTTTTTTTTTTTTTTTTTTTTGTAAAACTCGATCCAGTCTTACCGAAAATCTGTTCTAAATCGAAAAATTAAAAACACAACAAAGCTAAAACAATATTTAATTAGAGAAGCTTTTAATTGCGTTTATAAATAATATATATTGAAGACAACATTGTCTGAAGAAAAAGATTTTGACGAAAAATGAATTTTTACAAGATTTGTTTTCATTTTTTTTTTTTTGCAACTTTAAATTGAATTATTTATAAAGATTTTAAATCTTTTAAAAGTCATTTTCAATGAGATAATTTTTAGAAAATATTATTAAGTAAAACTATATTTACGAACCTGAAGATTTTTTAAAGAATTTCGATTTATTTTTGTATATGTATACATGCAGAATTTCTGAAGTATGAATGTACAAACCAATAAATCTAGCATTTAAAGGTCACGTGTTTTAAAGGTTTTTCCCACCTTACGATGAACAAAACTTTATCGTCTACTTCACCATATTTAACTAAGCTCACGTTCGGCTATCAATCGAATGTAAATAAATCGATTAACACGTCCAAAAAAACATGACACTGTAGTTAAGAAATGTTTGTGTACAACATTTTATGCTATAAGTAATATTTGTTTCAAATCAGATTAATTTCATTTTAAATTTGCTATTTTTCCTCAAATAACGTTTCATAAATTCATATTTTATTTTCATAAGATTTTTTCAAATCGAGTATTGACTTTTGTTTACAAATGTATCACATTTAGCCGTTTTCAGCAATGTTAATGAAAAAAAAATCGATCCCGATCAATATAATTTCTGTTTGAAATACACGACAAAGTATTTTGCTTACTGGAAATAGTAAAGTTTAAATTCTTTAGCTGTTAATTAAAGCTAAAATGAAAACTTCAAAAAAAAAATTAATAAAACTTAAAATTAATTTTAAACCTTACGTATACTGAATTAGTGGAGGTAACTATACTAAGTTATATATGGAAAGATACATGACCGCCCAAGCATCACGTATTGCATTTAAGTAATTATTATGCAAGTTATTAGCTTGGGTGTATGCATGCTCAGGTTGTTCAGTCTCACCCTTAAGACCTGAAATTATAAGCCATTGATGCGAAGGAAATTGTTTTCGCGATTTCTTAAACGTAGTTTAAGTGAGGCACAAGGCCGAAAGTATAGAGCGCCCAGTTAGGATCGAAATCACTACTCAGTCGTAATTAACCTACCAAGACAATCTTGCTAACCATTGCAGAAAATTGTTATATATCAGTATTTTTGCTTCGGAGAAGGTTTTTGGTTCCGACTTCTATTTGCTTTTGTCAAAGACTTTTCGCTTCTTCAGTATCCGTCTATATATCTGCGATGAGGTATTATGTACATTATAACTAGGTACATAATACCTATAATAATATAACTAGGTATTTCAGGTTTCTTGCTGTTTGCCTAATTTATTGATTGTAATGTGACCTTGCGCAATCATGATAAAAACAATCAAACAAAAAAAAAAATAGTAAAACCCTTCTTACACTATTCGGACTATTATCCTCATCTTTGTTGCCATATTTATTACAACATTTCGGCCGTTGTACGCTCCGGAATTTCTTCCGGAATGTCGAATTAAACCCTTTATTTCGCTCACTGGGGTAGACTGTTCTAGTTCCACGTGTCATGTTTGATGGATGCCAGTTATCAGTTATCTCCTGTTAATTTCCCTCTGAAAGTTCTCCACTGTCTTAACCGGGTATTGAACTCACACTCTTTGGGTCCTGTCACTGGATCTAACCAACGCCTTTATCCACTGTGCCATGTGTTCTTCTCGCTTCTTGTTTCTCTTCTCTGGCTGTTTTGTGCCAGTTGCATCTACTTCAGCGTTTTCTTCGAGATTTAAACAAAAATTCTTCTTTTGATTACTGTTGTATACTCATTTTTCTGGCTCCCAACCAGAAACCTAAGGTCTGAAATAGCATCATGACATTTTCCACCGAGCGTTTAAAAAAAATTACAAAAACCTAAGATCAAACAAATTTTAGAAACCCAAGATGGAATTGGAACTCGATTCTTATATAAACAAGAAATTTTCCATAGCACAATCGGCATATTCAAGTTTACAACACCCGGTACTCTCAAGCGGCTATCCATCTAGATACTGACCAGGTCGACATTGCCTAACTTCGGAGATCGTACGAGAACTGGTGTTTCAACGTGATATGGCCGTATCCCTTGAGGACATTTTTTTTAATCATTTCACCCCAAGCAAGTGAACAAAGTCGTTAAGACGCAAAGGGCTACTGAGTGTTAGAGAATATGAGAAAAATACTATTAAGAAGAGAGAGAGAGTAATAAGAGAAAAAGAAAACAAGATAACGATTGGCATTGCATCTAAATTTTTGAAGATCAAATTTGTCTTGAAAACAAGAAACCGGGGGCAAGACGTGCGATGGAATGAATTGTCAATATTGATCTTACATCTAACCATTTCAACTGTAAAATCAAGTACGATGCTTAAAGTCATTAAAATGATTTATAGAAAAGGTACAGGGAAGATATATTATGCAGGTGTGAAATTAACTGAAGGCGAGATGCCAGGTCAGGACCAATAACATTGCAGAAACATGTTGAAATTGTTATGGTTAGAAAACTCACAAGCAAATGTGTCCAAAATTCACTAAAAGAACCATTTCTGTTGTAACATCAGAACATTTACTATTATTATTAATAATAATTTTATTATTATTATTATTATTATTATTGTCGTTTGTGAGCTGTGTTCCTGATTTGTATCCTGTATCGCCGGGTCCAAACAATGGTCCTTAGGTCCTATAGGAGAATTGTCATTTAATTGATAGCACTTTTCTTAGTATATGCGATGTTCCTAGTCGGGCGATTTTCTGGGCAACATGTATGTTGATGTTACCTTGGAAACTGTTAGTAAAATTGTCCATTCCTTTTCTCACGAGGTCCAGAGCTCCGATTACTATTGGTACAATTTCCCACATCCTGTTAATCTCGATCTCCACGTCCTTGTATTTGGACAATTTCTCCATAATTTTTATGGAGCTGTTACTCTCAGATGGTACTGCTATGTCAATAAGCATATACTTCCTGAATTTCTTGCCAGGTCAGCTGGCTTTTATTTTCCTGTCAATTTGAATGATTATTATTATTATTATAACAAAACTAGGGGTAGAAAGCGTTGCATGGCTAATACCTTAAAAGAACGAAAGATGTGGGCCAAGAAAATTAACACACCAGTGGCTGAGGAGCACCGGGTCAAAGCTGAGACAGAAGATCTAATTATTGCAGCTCAGGACCAACGCCTCGCACCTAGATCCTCTCACTGTCATAATCAAGGATGGAACTAACCCGAAATTCAGTTTCTGCGGAAAATATGATGAAACTGGGTCCGGAACTAGCAAAAATGAATATACTCACAGGCATAACAAGGTAGCGACATATGTGCAACGCAAAATACGCAAGAAGCACAAAATTATTATTATTATTATTATTATTATTATTATTATTCCTGCTTTTCTACCTTATTATCGCCTTGTCATGGCTGATTTGCACGATG
>CAHIKZ030005396.1:127500-185000 GCA_903632075.3 Acanthosepion pharaonis
ATGTTTGCTTTATTTTTTATTGGGGGTGCGATTAAGGATCAAGCTTCTGACAATAATAGAAAATAGAAATAGAATCAAGAAGCGATCAGTTTTCTTCGCTGGTATATTTTCCTTTTTTTATGTGCTTCATCTTTCGTTGCAATTGTGAATTTCATTGCTTTTTTTTTTTTTACACTTTATTGATATCTTTTCTATTAACACTTTTACCGCGTTTTTTTTTTTATTTATTTTCGCGGCCATTTTTATCTGGCCGTTTGAGTTATCCATTCAGTTTGATCGTTTGAGTCCTCCATATTTTTTTTCATTTTGTTTCCAAGTGAACCTGAAACACGCACATATATACGCATTTACTATATACACAGATAAAACCACACACATATATACTCACACGCACACACATATATAACCAAACAAGCAATAAAAAGATGGTGATAAATTACAGAAAACTGATATTGACAAATTTACACAAAAAACAGGAAGACTACAGAAGCTAAGGGAAATCCACATCGTCCTTATGCGAGTTAATCATGCAACTTTGTGCGAAATTAGAAATATGCTATAATTATTAGACTGATTTATTGAAACTGTTGTCGTCACATTGATTGTTATAGTTTACAAGGTTTCAGCTGTTGTACTCTGGACTTCGTCAGCGGCTTATCATTACGTTTTCGGGATTTCAAATTGGACACTTTATTCGATTGTTAAAAAGTTATCGGCATGACGATTAACTAAATCTGTAAGCAAGGCCTCTGATCAACAGATTGCATTATATTTATAATAAAAAGGTTTATATATATATAGGGTGTCCATAAAGTTCATGTACACTTTAAAAAATTTATAACTTTATTTGTATTTGCGATAGAAATAATCTGTAAAAAATGTTATAAAATGTAATGTACCTAGTTTTAAGTATAGCTAAAATAACTAATGTGATTTCAGGCGTTACTGTAAATCAGTTGGTAAATGTTTTCCTTGAACTGCAAAATCGTATTACCCTTTGTTTTGCTATGTGGACATGTGGAAACCTAAATAAAATTTCAATAAAACCATTAAAAATATAGATTTACTTTTACCTAATCTTTTTTACAAATTATTTCTATCGCAAATACAAATAAAGTTATAATTTTTTAAAGTGAACACGAACTTTATGGACACCATATATATATATATATATATATATATATATATATATATATATATAAATAAATGAGTAGTAATATATTTTTATAAAAATGACAATCAATACAGTACTAAAATATAAAAATACATTTTTATAGCAAAATTACCGGAAATATATTTTATAATCAACAGACTATATAATAAAAAAAACGTACGGTTACCCTGAAAGTATAAAATTATGTACAAGTTATTTGTCATTGAAGCCATAAAATTGCGAACAAAATATTTAGATTTCTGCATTAAATAAATGTAACAGAGAATCAGGTCCACCAGATAAAAGACTCCGAGTTGGTTTCTTGTGGTGCTGTAAGCAGCAAGAGTTGCGTCCCCTTCCATAATAGGCCATAAGCAAAGTCCGACGTTGACCAGTTACAGCCTTTGCTACGGATTTATTTATGGCGTACAAACATCCCATTGGGGAAGAGAATGCAACTCCTGGTACTTAAAGTAGTAGATACAACCAACTTGGGACCTTTTATCGGGTTAACCCTATTCTCTGTTACATTAATCCATAGAGGTGTTGATGTGCCGGTAATCAAAATCAAGCCATCAAATTAATCATTTTCTATGCTAGAGGATATTTCATTCGGATAACAAGATTAATATATCTACTTAAAATACATTTATCGTCAACGCTTGTTTTTTTTCTTTGTTTTGTTTTGTTTTGTTTTTTTTTTTTTTTTTTTCTTCGGAAAGTGGGTGGAGTTGTAGTTTCAACACTCATATGCTTTGAAAAAAATACCATTCTACAGGATCTCCCTAATCTATATGTTTTTTTACCTTCGCAGATTAAACATATCTCTTTTACTAAATAAATTCGGTCAGTCAGTTGTACGGTTTTACACGAGTAACTGTGATAGATGAGGAATTCTTTGAAATAATTATTTACATTCTTTTTCAGAAACTTAATATACAGTGACCATTAAGTCCACCATATTTTTTTCATTTTGTTTCCAAGTGAACCTGAAACACGCACATATATACGCATTCACTATATACACAGATAAAACCACACATATACTCACACGCACACACATATATAACCAAACAAGCAATAAAAGATGGTGATAAAAGAATGTCTCTAAACTTTGCACACATAGGAAATATCACAACTCTATAATTTTACCTCCACATATTAAATATGGTTTTGTCGAAAGAAGAAAGAATTGACTTCTTTTTTCCTGGGGTATGCTAATCGAGAAGGTGTACTCAAGGAAGATCACAGATGCTACACACTTGATTGAACGCATAAATATTGAATTTGCTAAAAATGACGGCTATGTGGAGATAGTGCATCGAGTTCACGTGAATCTTGCAAAGGGCATCAACCTTTAAACCATAAATGATAGAAATCATATTGAATATATAACATACATGCACACACACACACACACACACACACACACACACACACATTCAATAAAGATAAAATACGGATATCATTCCTGGAGTGTTAATATTAGGTTGGTGCAAAAATAATGACGTAATAATGTCGTTTTTTGACGTTAAAAAATACATAAAAAACGACATTATTACGTCGTTATTTTTGCACCAACCTAATAAATTGTACACTTTAATTATTAGGTTGGTGCAAAAATAATGTCGTTTTTGATGTATTTTTTAACGTCAAAAAACGACATTATTACGCCATTACTTTTGCACCAACCTAATATTAACGTTAACAACGAACTATTTTAAATAACAAAGTCATACTTGGATTAAACGGAAATTACGTAATATTCTTAATATTCCAATTCAATAAAATGTTGTTGAAAATTTAATTTCTTGAAAATATGCATTTTTGCCTATGTGTCCAGATTTTAGGGACACTGATGCCTCGCCGTGAAACACTGACGAGCAAGCTAGAAAAATATCTTTTAAAATTTAACTTCATCCATTATAAATTTTAAACAAGCTACATTGAATAAATATTAGGCACAATTAAATGGGGAAAATTCTGAGGGATGATGTCCTTTATGTTAAACTTTATCATATGATTAATTCGTATGCGGTAATTAAGCCTCTCACTGAAAGGGAAGAACATGTCGTTTGTCAAACAAATGGAAGAGGTGACAAGATTCTAGCCAATAATATGAATCAAATATAATTTTTTTTTAAGACGCGCATGCGTAAAATCAGAAGGAGACAGTCTTACATTTCTTGAATGTATAATGAACAGTGGGGTGATAAATGTTGCCTAGAAATACAAAGTGTAGGAAGCTGTGAGAAGCCATGGTCACGTTCGCAAGAACACGGTACATAAAAGAAGATTGTTGAAAGAGACAAATCATCATAAATAAATAAAATAATTTCATTAAATATCTTCCTCGTATTTGGAGATAATAGAGTGACAATAAATAAATTAAATACATTATCGTTGATAACTGGAAATTGGTTGTCGACTAAAAATGCTACCAGATTGTGACAGATTAACTCGAGTTTACGTTCAGTTGTTTACACTTTATTTCACTTCACATTGTTTAAGCTAGTTGGTATGATTATCGTATAAGCTAGCCGTTATAATGAACGTATAAGCTCATAATTTACGGTTAATAATATTGTAATCAGAACACTGGAACAAAAGATTGGTAAAGAAAACACTTAATCACATGAGGGACATGGATTAATAATACAGTAATAGTGAATACCGTAGTTCAGTGCCGCAATGCGTAAGACTCAACGCTACGCCTTGCGACAAACTTAGCAAACTCTGTTCCTATTGTAACACTACTTAACATGGCGTACGGACGAAAAGTGTTCAAAAGACGATTTTTTTTTGTCAGAAAGGGATTCAATTTTCCCTGGATATTGAGAACAGGATGAAAAGTTACACAATGCGATGCTGCCTAGCGAGAGCCAGTGAACAGGTGCAGGCTTAGGGGCCAAAGGTTAAAGTCGTCTGTTGAAAGGTGTCCGAAGTATACGCGCTGAGAAAATTGTCAGCCAAAATTTTCCTGAGAAAAAATTATAATTGTGAGCAGTTATAAAGGCAAAAGGTGACGTCAGGAAGGCTAACATCATATAATGGCTCCTCCCGAAAGAGGAGGAGATCTTCCAAAATTGGAAGTGTGAAATAAAAAACGAAAGAAAGAGACTGGTTGAATTTTAGGAGATTTGCATAAAACCCAATTATTCGCCCGCACCACACCAAATGGAAGGGACACGCATAAATACAAGTGCCCACGAGGCAGTCGGAGGCAGTTGCCGTTGGAGTTGCAGCCGGAGTGAAGTGGCGACGGGAAGTTAAGAGATTTCTGCCATAACGCTGTTTTGCCAACCTAATGATAATAATAATTATCTGCTGAAAAAGAAAAACTGCGCAGAAATCCTTGTGCCGTCCGTGAAAGTAAAATCAACAGTACTTGAATTTAAAACCAGTTGTCGCTAAAGAAAGACTCCAACGATAAACCTTGTGCCGTTCTAGAAAGTACAAACCACAGTACTTGAAGATAAAATCCAGTGGTCAAGTCTGGTCACCCTTAAAGAAGTTACCCAAAATTTTCGTTCAGTCGCCAAATATTAGAGCGGGTTGTGAAAAGAAGAAAAGAACAAAAATGAACTGTGAATATATATATATATATATATATATATATATATATATATATATATATATATATATATATATATAAACATCATATAAGGACTTATTCAGGCGTCGTCTATTTTATTTTCAATTTTGTGTGCGCGTATTCAACTCCTTGGTTTAACTTGGTTGAGATACCCCAGGGATAATTCAGGTTGACTCTCTTAACATCACAAATCACAACGTGCGTAAGAGAGGTCATAGTTGAAGAGGTCAACTTAAAGACCAGCTGCTGTGCCAAACGCCATCAACGACCGACGAGTGTGGGCTGACGGCTTGTTCTCCGATATCAGGATCGATCCTGACCAGGGCAAGCAGGACGCGGTTCCGGCCACGCCGCAATAATCTGGTTGCCGAGACAGGGATTTGACCCTGAACGCTACCATAATTGGTAGCCGTGACCAAAGCAGGCAAGCCGTAGCCCGGAATACCGCCATACTATGAGCAGAACTATTACTCATAGTGAATGGACAGTTCTATGTTCAACAATTAATGTAGAGAATGTCGTTCGTCTTTCTACACGATACTGTTTCACTTCACTTTTCAATTCACTTTAGCTCATTTTGCTTAAACTTGTGTAACATTAAAAATCACTTTGTGTATACGTATTTACCGTGCACTTCACTTTGTTTACAATTATTTACTTTGGCTTACGGCCACATCATGTTGAAATACCGGTTCCCGTAAGATTACCATAGTTAAACAACGTCGAGCCTGGTCAGTACCTAGGTGGGTAACCCCTTTGGAATACCAAACGCTGTAAGCGTAGATGCGGATGTGGATTGATAATGGTTGGCAATTGTTAATCGGAGAGCTGATTTCCAATTCCCATTGGGTTCGTTATATTCACTTACGCGCAAATACCATTGCGGAAAGGTATGAATCTACTTCTTATCTCCCCAGTTATGGGTTAATTAGTAAAACTTGTATCACTGAACCATTATTATCTCAAAAATGGCTTACTATCTAAGAATATTTTCTGGCTTTAAATAACCTGCAAAGGGTGGTAAACCGTAGAAAACGAATCAGTCAATCAATAAAAAAAAAATTTCACATTTTACACAGCTCTTCCTTTATACATATTTATCTACACTTTTGATTTCTCCTTGTTTACATGTGTTTAGTTTACACTTCAATTGAATTTGAAGCTGCGATACGCAATTCAGGCAATATTACTTATACTTGTCAGAAAGACAGATGGCTACCAACATTATTATTGTTCGAAGCTGGAAATTCCGAGTTTTTTTTTTTTTTTTGCTTATGACCCAACTGAAAAAAGTGTCTGTTTCTGAAAAAGATAAGGATAAACTAAAATTTGTCTATTAAAAAAACAGAAACTGTCCTATTTCAAGTATTTTGGAATGTCACTGCTCCTTTTATGGTAAGAGGCTGACACCCTTTGAAAGAGAAGCCTCACACAGCAATGGGGAACTATTGTTAAAGTTTTGTTATTCAAAAAGATATTCAATTCATAATACATGATTCGATCATGTCATGAAACACGTCATCATATGGCAATCCTAATAAAGAAATGGTTAATATTGGCATTACAATTATTTCGCTTTGTTTACACTTGATTATTTTACACATCACTTTGTTTATACTTGTTCACTCTACACTTCAATTTGTTCACATTGAAGCATGAAATTGCAATCATGTAGGATCGATTCTCAAGTAGATAGATAGATAGATAGATAGATAGATAGATAGATAATGAAAAGACTGAGATAGAAATGTAGATAGATCATGCAAGACTGATAGATAGAAGATAGATAGATAGATGAATAGATAGATAGATAGATAGATTAGATAATGAAAAGACTGAATAGAAATGCAGATAGATCATGCAGACTGAAAGATGAGGGAAAAAGACTGAGAGATAATATAATGAACAAAGAAAAGAAGAGAAAAGAAAGACTGAAGGGAGAAAAGACTGGAAAAAGACAGATAATGAACAAACAAATAGATAGAAAGATTATGAATAGACTGATAGACAGAGATAGATAAAGAGAGATAGAGGGTGAACAGAATGCTAGACAGATAATGAATAGATAGATAGATAGATAGATAGATAGATATGAACAGACTTAGATAGATAGATAGATAGATAGATCATTCAACCAGAACATCTTATTACTATTCCCCATTTTATTAAATTTTCACATAATTTCCTCCCATCCCCTCCGCGACCATTCTAGAATAATAAGTTTTCTTACTAGAATTTTTTTTAAATATTTTAAAAATTCCAGCCACCCTTTTTTTTAATCAACAACTCCTTTTGAAACGGTTGTGTACCCAACAATGTTTATTTATAATGGCAGGAGCCTTCCCTATCCAGATTCTTTAAAAACGTCAAACTGAATATTTCTGTGTACATTTATGAGATGAAGAATTATTTTTACTATCCTCAGAAGAATTGAAACTGTCATCTTCCTCTTGATATTATGAAGGCAAACAGAATGGCTTTGTTTTATATTACATGTCGCCTTTTCAAGAACGTACGGTTGTAAGAATGCTAAATTCAGATTTTCAAAATTGCGATTATCAAGCCGCCCACGCTAAGATCAGTCGCAAAGGTAAACAGATTTGAAATACAGCAGTAATGTCTCGGATTTGAAAAGATTATGAAGATTTATTTAATTTAGCTTAGTTTGGTACAATACCGCGGATTTGGAGCACCAAGTGAGGATCGTTATTTACAAAGCTTCGCTTAGTATGACACAAGTGTAGAGCACCCGATGAGGAAAGCTACTACCTAAATTAAGAATATCTGTCTATATTTCTGAGATGTGGTATTATGTACACTATTTACATTATTCGGGCTATTGTCCTCATCTTTGTCGCCATATTAATATCGAACTGAACCCTTTATTTCGCTCACTGGGATAGACTGTTCCATTTCTACGTGCCATGTATTTTAATGAATGTCAGTTATCAGTTATCTCCTGTTAATTCCCCTCTCCAAGTTCTCCACTGCCTCAACCTGGTATTGAACTCACACTCTTTGAGTCCATTCACAAACAGTGTACCCCATTGAGCGAAATAATGAGTTCAGTTCGACATTCCAACCACCTGAAGAAGGCCGGAGCGTACAACGGCCGAAACGTTGTAATAAATATGGTGACAAAGGTGAGCACAATAGTCTGAATAATGTAAATACTGTATATTTAGAACAGTTAGGCACAAGTTCCCAAGTGTGACCTGCCCAGTGATCATACATTTTTATCGAGATTAGCTGAGTATGACACAAGGCGATAAGTGTAGAGCACTCAATGAGATATTTACTAAATTTAGTATATGTAGGGAAAATATAGAAATGGAATTATCCAATGAGCATAGTATGACACAAGGCGAATTGTGCAGAGTACATTCTATGGAGAGATATTTCCGAAATTTATCTTAGTAAGAGCACAGGCCACAATTGTGGGGCACCTGTTGAAATTAGGTGTTTACAAATGTTTTATTATTATTAAAGCTTCCATTAAAAGATTAAAAATTAATGGAAGGTTTAATAATAAAAAAAAGCTAACTCTTAACAATATTAACTACGAACAACGCCACAATGTGCTAACCGTATTCGGAAATTAAAACATCCCTACTACACACTAAGAGATACGCATAATGCACACACTCAATTAAGCTGAAAAATCGAATCATCCTTGATAATGGCTAAAGTTATAGCCGAAAACGCTCGGAACTATAAAACATTTGGACAGTTCTTACACACTCTTTGTCCAGAAAAGAAAGCTCTTGTCAGAACACAAGAAAAATTAAATAAAAAGCTTAATCGTAGTACCTTGTCTGTCGTTTTTAATGAAACATGCATAAACGAAGGATTGCTGCCTAAATATACAACTATATATATATATATATATATATATATATATATATATATATATATATGATACCATTGGGAAAGGTATGAGTCCTCTTCTTCTCCCTCCCACCAATGAGTAAATAGCAGACAGACCGGGTTCTATAGTCTTGGATGGCAACTGGTCTATCACAGAAAGAAATTGCAACTTACTGTGGGAAAAAAATCTGCCTCGTCAATCATGTATCGAAAGAAACATGATCACCTGAGCGTGTATCACGCATAGCACATTACTGACTGATGTATTTATTATAACAACTACATGCATGTACATTTATATATACATAGATGTATGTGTGAGTGTGCTTTTGTTTGTGTACGTCCGTTAAGAAAATTGACGTTTACATACCTATATTCATATGTATAGAAATGTATTGTCATGAATATGAATTTAAAAGCATTCAAAATTTAGACAAAACCTCGAAAGACGTTAAATAGGTTTTAAAACAAATAAAACAGGTTTTAAATATTCATAAATAAATGAATAAGAAAGAGTATAACTGTATTCAGTTTCGCATAAGACATTTTCGTATCTATTTCGTAAAAAAAAAAAAACGAAAAGTATAAACTTGATTTCAATTTAGCTTTTCAGCATTTAATATAATTTATTTTATGTTCTTTTATTTACTGGAAAATACTATAAAGGGAGAAGAAAGATGGTGTGCTAGCGGGAAAAGGAGAAAACGTCAAAGATGAGAGGAAAAAAAGAACGGTGGCTGCAGTTAACGTAGAAGTCGCAACAGACATGAGTGAAGAAAGAAAGAAAGAAAGAAAGAAAGATAGATAGATAGATAGATAGATAGATAGATAGATAGATAGATAGATAGATAACAAAAAGACTGAGAGATAATATAGATAGATTATGCTCAGATAGATAGATAGATAACAAAAAGACTGAGAGATAATATAGATAGATTATGCTCAGATAGATAGATAGATAGATAGAAATGGACAGACTGATAGAGAGAGAGTGGGATAAAGAGAGATAATGAACAAACAAATAGATAGATAGATAACAAAAAGACTGAGAGATAATATAGATAGTTTATGCTCAGATAGATAGATAGAATGGGATGAGAAATGGACAGACTAATAGAGAGAAAGGAAATAGATAAGAACAAAAAAATAGATAGAAAGAAAGAAAGAAAGAAAGAAAGAAAAAGGAGAAATATGAAAGATATTCTAGCCAAAAAAGAATAAAAGTAACGAAAGAAAGAAAGAAAGAAAAGGAGAAATATGAATGACAAAAATGGAGTGCAGTAAGAATCGAAAACGAAGAATAACTGTAGTGACGAGAAGAGAGATTAAACAAAGAAAGATAACAAGCTACGCAAATGAAAATGCTGAATTGAATGTTACTTGAAAATATACTTAAAGGGAAAAGGTAAAACTTCGTGGAAAGAAATCCAAAGAAAACAAAAGAACCAAAAAAAGAAAGAAAGAAAGATATTCTAACCAAAAAAGAATAAAAGTAACTAAAGAAAAAAAGAAAGAAACTAAAAAGAAAGAAAGAAGGAATAAAAAAAGAAAAAAGAATAAAAAGTAGCTAACTAAAAAAAGAAAGTAAGAAAGAAGATCCTGTAACGAAAAAAAAAAGAAAACTAAAAAAAAAGAAAGGAGTGATCTTGTAACCAAAAAGTGTAAAAAAAGAAAGATATTGTAGGCAAAAAAACAGTAAAAGTAACTAACTAAAGAAAGAAAGAAAGAAAGAAAAGAAAAGATCTTTTAACCAAAAAGAATAAAAATAACTAAAAGAAAAAAAAAACAAACAAACAAACAAAACAAGAAAAGGAATAAAGAAAAAAGTGATTTTGTAACAAAAAAAAATAAAGGTAACTAACTGAAGAAAGAAAGAAAGAAAGAAAGATAAAGGAATAAATCATAGAAGAAAAAAGTATAAAAGTAGCTAAAAAAATGAAGAAAAAAATTGAATGACCAATTAGGGATGAAACAAAAAATAAATGAAGAACGCATAAAATAAAAGATACGTCCAGAGACGCAGGTGTAACAAGATAAAGAGACTGAGACACGATTTCCTTATTTGGAGAAAAATATTTGAAAAAAAAAGCAGCTGCGCGTTTCTTGATGCAAATCGTTGAAAGTCGAAGAATGAAGGAGAGGCGTTTTCGGCAGGTCGGAAAGAAAGATGGACAAAATGAAGACGAACGAAATACGATCTAATGCCACAAATGTTTTACTTTCCGAGGTTTAGATATTTGCAGTCAGATTCGCTGTGGAGGTCTAGTAAAAAGAAGAAAAAAAAGAAAAAAGATAGTAATGGAGAAGAAAAGAGTGAAAAAATGGTGATAAATAGAGTGAGAGAAAAATAGGAATAAATGGTTATAGATAGATAGATAATGAACAGACTGGAATAGATAGATAATGAACAAACTGGAATAGATAGATAGATAGATAGATAGATAGATAGATAGATAGATAGATAGATAGATAATGAACTGACTAGAATAGATAGATAATGAACAAACTGGAATAGATAGATAGATAGATAGATAGATAGATAGATAGATAGATAGATAGATAGATAATGAAGAGATTGGAATAGATAGATAATGAACAGACTAGAATAGATAGATAGATAGATAGATAGATAGATAGATAGATAGATAGATAATGAACTGACTAGAATAGATAGATAATGAACAAACTGGAATAGATAGATAGATAGATAATGAACAGACTGGAATAGATAGATAATGAACAAACTGGAATAGATAGATAGATAGATAGATAGATAGATAGATAGATAATGAAGAGATTGGAATAGATAGATAATGAACAGACTAGGATAGATAGATAGATAGATAGATAGATGAATGATAGATGAATAGATAGATAATGAAGAGATTGGAATAGATAGATAATGAACAGACTAGGATAGATAGATAGATAGATAGATAGATAGATAGATAGATAGATAGATAGATAGATAATGAAGAGATTGGAATAGATAGATAATGAACAGACTAGGATAGATAGATAGATAGATAGATAGATAGATAGATAATGAACAGACTAGAATAGATAGATAATGAACAAACTGGAATAGATAGATAGATAGATAGATAGATAGTCCATCTCATAGACTGATTGTCAACCAATGCTCCAGATCTCCATGTGCCCTGCTATTTAACCCCTCGTTTTGATGAACAGAAACATCAAAAATATAAATAAAAAAAACATTGCTATATCAGTTTTGACTGCTTCAGATTAGTGATAGCCATGGGAAAACTCTTGGATGTTATTCGTTATAATTCAATGACTTTTTTTTTCAATCCAAAGAGAAATATTAATTAATTCTTAACTTGTAGTATGAGTTGGCTTACAATCCAGGAATCCGTTAACGTCTTTGAGGCCAATAATCTTACTTAATAGATCGTGTTCCGATAAGCTAATTTAAATGTGACGTGAACTTAATACGAAGTATGAGTATGATGCGTGTGAGAAATGTGAAACCAGCTCAACCGCAACACATACATACAGACACACACACATACATATGTATGTGTGTATGTGTGCGTGTGCATTTTTTTCAGATAGAGTTATCTATAAGGAAACAAATGAATAAAAAAACAAGAGGAAAAACTATTATTAGCCGACGCGTTTCGTCCTCTGGGGTACTTTATCACAAAAATGTAGGATTTATTTTGTTGCATGTGTTTATGTACAAAAGCAAGAGTGTTATTGGATTATTAACGCTTTTAAATTTGAGAAAGTTATTGAATATTCATCAGGTGATTGAAAGGTCAGTCAAAACTTATGGGAGACACAAAGTGTCATAATTCAAATTTTGCTAAAAAGTAAGCGCGTAATATTCAAGAATTATTTTTAATAAATATATATACAGAGTGCGAAGTATAAATTGTCGTTTAAATTACGCAAAAATGAAAATAACAGTGACATTTCATTTTAACAGATATATTTATCAAAAATATTTAGAAATAATAAAGAGTAAATTTATTTAATGAAATCGACCTACAGAGGACTTCGGAATCTATTTTCAAGAAATTAAATTTTCAACAACATTTTATTGAACTGGAATATTAACAAGTAACATCTTCAATATGATTTCTATCATTTTTGATCCAAAAGTTGATACACTTTGCATGATTCAGGTGATTTCGAAGCAATATCTCCATATTGCCGTGAATTTTAGCACATTCACTCTTTATGCGATGTGTAGCATCTGTGATCTTCCTTGAGTATACCTTCTCAGTTACCATACCCCAGGTAAAAAGAAGTCAATTCTTTCTTCTTTCAACAAAACCTTATTTAATATGTAGAGGTAAAATTATAGAGTTGTGAGATTTCCGATATGTCCAAAGTTTAGGGACAGGCTGTGTATTATTTAATGGTCTCCTGTATTAAGTTTTTGAAAAAGAATGTAAATAATTATTTCAAAGACATCGTCATCTATCACTATCGTCAGTCGGAGATTCTACTCTTAAGTCGTTGTCGCACGGCAGGGATGAAAGTGAATTTAACCGTATTTATTTTTAGATAAACACAGTGACTTAGAGAACTCGATTCGCTCTACCGAAGAGCCTTGCCTTATTAGCAGATATAGTTACTGTTTACAAACTCATACTTTCTCTCCAGAGAGCTCAACCAGAATATTTTTTTCAGGAGTATATATATTGTCATCCACAGACTGTTTCGCTATATCACAAGCTCATCAGTTTGGCTAGACGTCCGGTTGCCTCTAGCCAAGATCGAAACCCGGTTGAATTGGTGTTAATCAGAGATTCTACTACTATTATTGTCATCACCATTATTATTATTATTATTATTATGATTGTTATAAATTTTATATAGGCGTTGCACAATATTTTTAAAAAGGGAAATTAATTTATAAAGTTTGCGACCTATCAAAAAAATTACAGTATTTATATATATATATATATACATATAAACAGCAGCTTAAAACTTAGTGTCCACCTAAAATCAATTAATAAAAAGAGAGACAGTCCTGAGCAACAAATATAAACCCGCTTTCAGTATTTCAACAATTGGACAAATCATCCCTTGTTTTTCGATTCCAGTTTTCGTCAGTATTCGATAAGTCTCACTGTTTGTTCACAAGTATACAAAATACAAAAGGAACGTAATGGCTAGAAATGAAAACGTGAATCCTGTTTCTGGGAATCTTATTTGGTTATTTTATGCACTGATTCTCTTGGCATTTGAGATATTCGAACTTTGATATTTGACACTTAATATCACAACAGACTAACGGGGCAGTTCTTCCATTTCTCCCATCAACCTTCTGTTCATCTCTACATCACAAGACGTGGATTATAACACACCCACTGGTAGTTTGGAACTAACCTACATCTCGCATCGGAAGTACCCACAGTTTCAATTGTGACTTTATTTAAGTTTACGACTGGAACTCCGTAACTTCTGGCCAAGTGGCACTTGATGCCGAAAGTTTTCATTTATTTATTAATTTTCTTTCGACCGTTTTGAGGGTTTCCTTCAAACTTGTAAGTAAAAAAAGTCATAAAAAGGCCGCACTTCGAGCCCAGATAAATCAAAGTTCACTTTGTGGATGTTCTACGCCAATCGAGTGGTTCACACAACTGCAGAAAGAATTAACGAACAAACCCGGCAAGTTATTCCGGCTCTTACGAGTGGTTTACTCTCGCGGGATTTCTTAACATTTTTATGTTGTCCGAACATAACCTGGATTAAGTAATCAGAAACCATTTTTTTATCTACATTGGTGAATATAGTGCCAGTAGCTTGTAACGTAATGAGCAAATTTTTAAACAGAAATTTTAGATTTATTCCGGCTGAGTTGAATAGATACCAATGAATTAGTTTCATTGAAAAGTAAGAAGATTATATTTCAAAATAAACAATGCTTGTGTAAAATAAACGTTTTTTTTTGTAATTAAGCTGCGTATATATTAATATGTTTACATATATACTAATTTCATTAACTCTACATTATACAAAACTCATTAATTCTTCATCTATATGAATTTCAGTAATTCTACATTATAGGAAATTCAATAATTCTACATCATAGGATTTCAGTAATTCTACACTATTGAAACTTCAATAATTCTACATCATAAAAGTTTCAATAATTAAATATAGACGTTTCATTTCTTCTATATTATAGGAATTCCAATGGTTCTACATTATAGGAATTTCAATAATTCTATATTATATGTTTTCAATAATTCTAATTATACTACTTTCATTAATTCTTCATCGTAGGAATTTCAATAATTCTACATTATATGAATTTCAATAATTTAACGTTACAGGAATTTCAATGATTCTACATTATATGAATTTCAATAATTCTATATTATAGGAATTTCAATAATTCTACATAATAGGAATTTCAATAATTCTACATCACAAGAATTTCAATAATTCTATATTATAGGAATTTCAATAATTTTACATTTTGGGAATTTCAATAATTCAATATTATATGAATTTCCTTTATTCTATGTTATTGGTATTTCAATAATTCTACATTATTGGATTTTCAAAAAGAAATTCTACATTATACTAATTTAATTAATTCTTCATCTATAAGAATTTCAGTAATTCTACGTTATGTGACGTCCTTGTCGCAGCGCCAGCTGTGACGTCCTTGGTCGCGGCGTCAGCTGCGACGTCATTAAACACAGCCTTCGCTCGCTCCTCGCTGCTCCGTTCGGGTGTCGCCGCTCCAAACGTGACGTCCGCCTGTCGCGTCAGTCGTGTTGTCTCGTCCTGTGACGACCAACTGGCTTGGTATCGGTCGCGGCACCCAAATGTGCCGTTCTAACCTTTTGGTGATTCCGATGGGAATCTGGTTAGATTCAATATCAGCCTCGTCGTTCCCAACTCGCTTCTAACGCCTGGTTACCAAAGTAACTGCATTGATCTCCAGTCTGCCTACCCACGTTGTGAATTGATCTTAGGCAGACGAGATCAATCAGTAGTTGGGGCCGTAATGCAAATCGGGTTCAAACGGGGGTGACACCGCACAAATATGCATAAAAGAAAATAAAATGATAACTCAAAAATTCAAGGTATCAAAAAAAAAAAGATAACAAACTTTATGTCTAGTTGTTGGATACATAGGACTGCGTCTATTTCCCGACCCGTTCTATGGATTGTGACACGTTGTTTTCCGTTAGGCGAGTTTTAACGCTTCAAGTTGTTTGCTCTTTAAGAAATTGGTTTTTCGGTGTGTCTTCGGGCGAAAGTCGAAAAAAAACTTATTTTGGTGGTCTGGATCTAAGTCGCTCTTCAAATTAATTGTTCTTAGATTGAAGAGGAGTCCGGAATTTGCGTAAATCTTTCAAGTCAGCTATCTGCGAGGTAGAACCAACTTCCACTGCGAACTTCGAACTCTCTGCTGGAACTGGAACTGAAACTCTAACTGAAACTGAAACTGATTTCTGTTCGCTGCGACTTCGCTTATATGGACGCCGACCAAAACCGGGGTGTCTTTGTCGCAGGCTAAAGATGTTCTGTCGAAAGAAATCGGTCAGTGGCCACCTCGTGTGCGGCTTTTGACACAATTAATTTTCATATCTATCCAAAGCCCTGTAGTCCACCTGTTTTCGTCACTTATCAAAAATAACATTTTATTTGGATTTTTCTTTGGCTAGTCGGTCTGTGGTTTGCCAATCAGATGCCTTCCCGCATCAGCGGTTTGTTTATGTATCCCGATAACACAGCCCGTCGTCAGAACACACCCGATTCCTTTATCCACTCAAATTTTTTTTTTTCATTGTAATGACACTCTTCGCCATTTGTTATTTATCAAAATATCCTTTATCCATTGTCTCTTAGGCGTGGGTGTTCTGCTTATCATCCACACTTTGGGTCTTCGCCTCTCTTTTCCTTTCTTTCCTTTCTTTTCTTTTTCTGGCTTGGTAAATGGTGCCACAGTTATATGAATTTAATTCTTCATTGTACGAATTTCAATAATTCTACATTACAGGAATTTCAATAATTTTACGAATTTATAAAATTCTACATTATACGAATTTTAATAATTCTACATTTGTCTCAGTTTCAGTGACTTGGAGAAAACAGTAAAGGTGCAAATTTAGAATAAATGTGCAAAGTGTTAAGCCGATAATCAGGTACAACAAAACGGGTATTAGTTCGATTCAGCCATTAGTAGAACATGTATAAACAACGCCGAGCAGAAGCTCAATGTGAGGCGGAAGCTTTTGATTGAATATACTACCGGCACGCATGCGCACAATTCATTTTATTTATCAGCCCGTCTACCTCTTTGGAAGATCCATCTGTTTATTTGTTTTTCAGGGATATCTTATTGATTAACCTCCACGCATCTAAAGTTATTTTTTTTTTATTTTTTCTCAATATTTTGACTCTTTTAACGTTCTGGCATCACAGAGTTTGAGAATAAACGAAATTCTCACTGCATTCAGCATGCATAGCTTTTTAGGTTTGGTGCAAATTTGCTTATGACACTGGTAAAAAAAGAGCTAGTTACTCCGTTTCGCATTGGCTATAGTAACAAGTCAAAATGAAAGAGCGCTCAATAAATTTAAAATTCCTCACGTTATCAATAGTCAAATAAAGTAAATTGTTAAACATCACTCGAAAAGGCTGTTATATATCTATACTAGAAGCATGGCCCGGCGTTGCCCGTGCTTGATTCAAAAATCGTACGACTCATACAGCAATCGCTATCACTTGACTTAAAATATTTTTGCTCTTCCTTGCCGTTAAAGAAGCGCCCTTTTCCGTGCTGATGTTGCTACATGCCTTATTTCTTGCCTATCTCACACTGCGAATTTTTTCTAAGTTCTATACTAAACATTAAATCTGTTACGGAAAAAGAACTAAACAAAATGAACACAAAACGATCAGCTTTAAAAAAGGGACTCGTAACTGGAAAAACCGAATGAAAAAAACAGTTAACAACAAATACTTTTTCACACCCAAACCCAGTTCTGCGGAATCAGAATCAACGTTAAGTTTAAGCAAGCGAATGAGCCAATTGGAGAAAAGTGCCATGCAGATTTAAATTTTTCCCACTTGTGACGAATGCAGCTATCGATTTTTTTTTTTTTTTTTTGCATACTAGCATGCTAGTTAACATTCGTGTCAGCCAGCTGTTGGCTCTCACTCTGGCCAGTACAAAATGGCCGCAAACTACATAAAAACTGACGTAGAAACATGAAAAAATCGATTATTTCCACTGTCGATGGGAGTTGGGAAATGCAATGTCGGTCTTGGTTTTCCCGCTAACTTGGAGCATGTGCATATAAATTTTGGTGCAAATCCGTCAAAAATTGCGGCCGGGCATTCGTTACACACACACACACATCCTACCTTTTATAGATAGAGATTTTTATGCGATATCCTCTCAGGATTTAGGCGACTATGGTACTTCACAGATAATTTTTTGAAGGAAAGCTATAAGAAAACACTAAACATCAACTGCAGCAAGACACAATGTGTAGTTGTTAGCAAATGGGTGAGTCCAAAGTTCTAATTGCAAATTGGAGATACCAAGATCAAACAAGTGCGGAAATTTAAATACCTTGGATGTATTTTAATAGAGGACAGAAAGCGTGACGCCAAAATCCGAGGACCTACTGGAATAGCTAAAGCGGTCCTCCCAAAGCTAAACAGAGTACTTCGAAAAACTTCGCTAGAAACAAGGAAATGAATACTAAACTCTTACATGATATCTGTCCTCTTATATAGCAGTTAATGCTGAACAATCTTCTCAAAGATGAAGAAGAAACTTGAATCAACAGAAATGTAGTTCTACAGAAAGATGCTGAGGATACAATGGATAGATTATGTGAGAAACGACGAAGTTTTAGATAAAATGAAAACAAAAATAAAAACCGAACCTTAACAAAAGGAAGAAACAGTTGACATTACTAGGGCAAATAATGACGAAAGAAGGCTTAGAAAATTTGATACTCAGAAGTCGTATTGAAGTCAAGAAGGACAAAGGAAAAAAGGACATAGTATACTTAAATGAATAACGGAATAAGTTTTAAGAAAGATAACAAAAAGATAACATTTATCAAGAGCTACAGAAGATAGCAAATTGTGAATAGTCATCATCATCAGCTTCTAGATGAAGAGTGTACGTGGCTAAACGAAGATTACGTAATATGTATAATGAATACTTAGCTTTGATGTATAAATCATTCAGATAAAACCGTTATTCACAGATGAGTCAAAGACCTCGCACCACGGGAAGAGATGTATTCATAAATGAAGACAAAATGAGCCCTTTTATTCTATCTGTTTATACCTCGATTTTCTTAGACGTCTCTACTATTCTGCTACATTCTTTCACTCTACCTCTCCTTTCTCTAGCTTTTTAATCACTTCCATTTCAAGTGCTCCCTGTCTCTCTCTCTCTTTATTTCTTGTTACCCTTCTCTTTTTTTCTTTCTTTCACTCTCTTTTTTTCTCACCTCTTTTTCTCACACTGTTCCTTTCGTTTGCTTCAGCTAATTCTCTTCTCTTCAATATTTTCTCGATATATCTTCAAGCATTCTTTATTTATTTATTTCTTTTATTTTCTCCCTTACTTTTTTCTCTTTCTCTCTTTCCCTCTCTCTATATCTTTTCCTTATTTTCTCACTTCCTTAAATCATATTTTCTCTTTTGCTCACTCTTACGCTTTTTCAGTTTCTCTCTATTTCTCCCTCTCTTTCTCTCTCTCTCTATCTCTCTCTTTCTCTCTCTCTCCCCTCTCTCTCTCTCTCTCTCTCTCTCTCTCTATATATATATATATATATATATATATATATATATATATAATAGACTCTCCGTCGAATTCGGATCAAGCAGATCAGTTCCCAGGAAACCGACAGCCCGACAACAGCACATGAGATTTGATTATAGTGGTGAAGGTTTCGTGCAGGACCACCCACACTTTTTGAAGGGACGAATACAGAGACTTTGTACACTAAGTGCCACAAGGTCCCCAAACGGTTTTGAATTCAGAGTTGGCCTTCTCCTAGACCAGTTGCCATCCAAGGCTATAGAACCAAGTCTATAGAACCAAGTCTCTAACCATAGCTGGATGGAGGATTCACACCTTTTCCAAGGGTATTAGCACGTAAGTGAATGTAATGGATTCGACTGGAATTCGAACTCGGCTCTGCGATTCCTTAATCCAAGCCGCTAACCATTACTCCACCGTGCCTTTTCTTTCTTTCTTTCTCTCTCTCTCTCTCTCTCTCTCTCTCTCTCTCTCTCTCTCTCTATATATATATATATATATATATATATATATATATATATATATTCCTGTGTCCTTTTTTATTTTTCTCCATTTTTCTATCGTTATTTATCTCTTTTGCTCATCTTCACTTATTTCTCTTTATTAAGATCTCATTCTCTCTCTTCCAACACTCAATATCTTCAACTCTCTCTCTCTCTCTCTCACTTCTCTTTCTTTTTCTCTCTTTATTTCTTCCCCGTTTTTCTCTCTCCTTTTTCCTTCATTCTCTCTTTTTTTTCCTTTCTCTTTTTTTCTATTGCTTGCTATCATTGCCTTTACCTTCTCTTTCTCGCAAATCGAAAAACGATAGCAATATAAACGGTATCAGATTGCTATTGTAATTAAATTTAGTTTATTGCGTTCATTGGTGGCACGTTTGATTACATTGGTTCTCTTTTTGTATTTTCCCTTCAGGCAAAGTGACTTGCACGGGTCAAACAGTAAAATCAGATTATGAATAAATGGCCATGTTGTTTTCGCCCGAAATTAGTTTGATTTTATTTTTAATTCACCCAATTCAACTACAATGCGTTAATGCCCTCCTCTCTTTAGATAATCGCTAATGTTCGATCTTTATATCTAGCCAGCAGATAGATGGATAGATATCTTTGATATGTCCCGGAAAGGGATATATTTGTTCGAAGTAGCAAAGTGGTTTTGGACTACTGTAACCGGGTAGGACAATCTAGGAGGTAACCGTAATGGACTGGTCCTCGTAGTAGTGGTAGGCAATAGGCGGAGGCAATAGGCGAAGACTATATGCGTCGTTCCTGTACCTCCACATCAGT
The DNA here is from genome assembly GCA_903632075.3 of Acanthosepion pharaonis. Taxonomy (NCBI): domain Eukaryota; kingdom Metazoa; phylum Mollusca; class Cephalopoda; order Sepiida; family Sepiidae; genus Acanthosepion; species Acanthosepion pharaonis. Next base: position 148,197 of record CAHIKZ030005396.1, read on the forward strand.
CTGTATTTATGGCTGACACCAGCCAATCATATTACTGTGAGAGGGAACCCAGGTGTATGCATATTCATTACATCAATCTTTATCAAAAAACAATGCTCGATTAAACACACACATTTATATATATATATATATATATATATATATATATATAGAGAGAGAGAGAGAGAGAGAGAGAACTAGACTCGTTTGAAAAACCCTCGAATTTTTGATTTGCTAATCAAATCAATCTCGAGGAAAAAAGGTTTAAAAAAAAAAAAGAGCTACAAACATGAACTTCTCCCGACAAAAAATCGCACAGATGCAGGTCTGAAGCCGAAAAAAAAACCCCGATACGAGTAACAACTAACTAACAAAAGAGCTCAATACAACCGTAGAGCAGACCTAGATACACCTAGTGAGCCAGACAAACCTACCTAGGTTTCACCTAAACGGATCCGTTTAGGTGAAACCTAGGTAGGTTTGTCTGGCTCACTAAATATATATATATATATATATATATATATATATATATATAAAGAATAGAATGCATGCATTGGTTACAAAACCATAACATTATCATGCCGAATCACTTGGCATTTATCCGTTAATATTTCTATTATATCGATACACAACAACAAAGGAAAAGAAATAAGAAAAACTTTACCAGTATCTCAAAAATAATATACTACATAAAATGTGAGTACAATTACAAATTCAAGAAGCATTAACCATGAAAACAAGCAACCCAACAACAATATTTTTCGAATTTAGAAACAAACACACAAAATATATTTCATAAGTAATAATATAAATAATAAAATGACACGATGACAGGAACTGACGCGTAAAAAAAAAAAAAACCGATCTGACCCTTTAAGACGCGATATTCGAAATCCAATGATACAGACATAGCAGAAAAAATGATTTGATAATGGCTTATGAAAGGAAAAGGTACTCAGACATTAGACAATGTTTAAACTTTCATTGGAAATCAGAAAAGTGGTCTGAAATATTAAAAATAATAAACATATAAGAATTCGTTGGTCTTTAACTAAACTAGTATAAATGAAAAATCCCTGTCCAAATGCACCTACCACACAGAAAAAATAAACAAATAAGAAGTCTTAATAGTCATTAATAATAATAATATCATTTAATAACGTGAAGAGAAAAATGAACAAATAATAATATTAATAGTATCATTTAATAATAAATGCAAAAAATGGTCAAATAATAACTTTTAATATCCGTTAATAATTTTAATATTATTTAATAATAAATCTGAAAAAAAAATGAACAAATAATAATGCTCAATACGGATTGGTCTGTAACCAAACTAATATAAATGAAAAACTTACACTTACTATATATATAGGAAAACCGTAATAGATTTAACATTCAGTAATTATAAGTGGCCATCTGTTAATATCTTTGTTTAAATGCGCAGAGTATAGCCTAGGAAATGATTAAATAGACTGGGATTCTCATTTACTACTTGTGCATCTGTTGAGATTTGAAATCTTTTATAGATTGGTAAAATTGATCTATTAGAACGACGCATTCAGTCGATTTGAAGATTGGAAGGTGGGTTCTATGAGAGCACAACAGCGACAAATTGACATAGATAGATAGATAGATAGATAGATAGATAGATAGATAGATAGATAGATAGATGAGAACAGATTTAGATAGATATGATCAAAAGGAGCTAGCTAGCTAGCTAGATAGCTAGATAGATAGATAGATAGATGAGAATAGATTTAGATAGATATGATCAAAAGGAGCTAGCTAGATAGATAGATGAGAACATATTTTGATAGATAGACAGACAGACAGATACATGACAACAGATTTAGATAGATATGAACAAAATGAGCTAGCTAGCTAGCTAGATAGATAGATAGATAGATAGATAGATAGATTTTATTTTTCATTTAAATTCCAATTGTTTCAGTAGATTGTCGTTTATTTGAACCTGGCCGTTTTTGTTAATTTTCTAACAGTCAATTCGTTTAAAATATTTCTTAAGTGCAAATAGATTGACAGCTGAAACCGAAGCCAAAACAAAAAAGTGTTTCTCAATCGCCTGATGGCGGCTTCTTCTTGATCATTCTGAGAAATGGCTGTCATGTGAATTGAGATTCAGAAGTTACAAGTGAAGAGCTATTGGACACTGACGATTGTCGAAGAGTCAGAGGTTTTTGCGTGAAAAGCAAAACAGAATAGATAAACAGATTCATCAAAATACCACGATCATTAGTAATGATTGATGTACAGAGAATCGAGGAAAGGAACGAAAGATTTGCAGGAAGAGGAAATATTGACACTGAAAGAAAGAGCAGGAATATTCTCTTTTGTAATAAGAAAAAAAAAACAGAACAAGAGCGAAAATGAGCATTGCGATAAAGAGTACCCAAAGAGCCGTGTTGGGAGTTCTTTAAAAATTGAGAGAAACAGAAATGAAAACGGGAGAAATAATAGATGCAAATATAGATGAATAAAAAGCAAATAGAAATTTAAAATGGAAGAAACAGGAATATCTGAATTGATATATATTTGCGCATGCGCGACAGCTAATGTATCCATGATCCCATTATCGTTTAAAGAGTGAACCTTGCAATCAATAAACATGCATTGTTGATTTCTATGGGCATAATGCTTACACAATTATCTTTCTTTATTTCTTTATCTCGCTACACACACACACACACACACACACACACACATACATATATATATATATATATATATATATATATATATATATATATATATATATATATGGTATATTGGGCAGCAGATCATTATTCAAACTTACATTGTTAAATATAACAGACAACGAATGTCTATTATGTTTGATTAGGAGTCGTTCTAAGCTTCGTATATATATATATATATATATATATATATATATATATATATATATATATATATATATAATATAGATCCTACGTCGATAGCACGACTCGGCGTTTCATGCAGTTCTTGCAAAGTTCAGGTGAAAATATGTTCTGACCGTTATGTAGTTCGCATTCTCATTGTGATGATGCAAAATTGTGTGTAAAAAATTGTTTATTTAATTATTGTTGAGTAAAAGTGTTACTTATAACTATATATAATTTATATCATTCAAATACTTTAGTTCGAAAGGTGAAGAATAAAATAAATAAATAAATATTTTTTTTATATAATTTAAATTTAAATTTGGATTCAAAAGTAAACAATATATAATAACTCTCATTTTACATGAAATACACTTGTTATACCAAATAACCTAAACTAGAACACAGAATGTAAATATAGGCGCATATATATATATATATATATATATATATATATATATAATTAATACGTCACGACTATAAATCTAATGTACTTATAAAGGTAAAATTATATATACAGACACGTTAAAAATTAATCGAGTACAGTAATATTGGATTGTATGAGTGTATAGATACATAAGAAATGTTATTTGTGATGGGTTCTAAGATTATTAAAAGTTGTTGCATATTATATTAATATTCGTAAAACATATTTTGCAATCTCTTTTAGACGGAGTCAAAGTGTTTGAGTAGGTGTTTTGATTTATGAGTACATGTAGACATCAATTCGGGCCTTGTGTTCAGCAAGTTAGGTTTATTTAAGTGTTTTAATGTAATAAGCTTCTCCAACAAACATGTATACTTCTAAATGTAAATACAAATCCAGGATGCCATAAATTATACTAATGCTGCTTAACAATTCAAAGGCATGTGATACCTGCTTCACCAACGAAAATCAAACAACACAAAGATAATAAAAAAAAAAGAAATACTGTTTTTTTCCCCTTATCTCATCCTCTGATGATGCTTTAATAAAAATGACACGTTAGATTTCGTATTTTTGCTTCATTCAGTCAGATAGATAGATAGATAGATAGATAGATAGATAGATAGATAGATAGATAGATAGATCAGTGGTGGATCCGACGGTCGGGCTTGCCGGACTTAGCTGGAGTGAGTCAACCTTCAAGTATATCTATTTCAAAGGAACAAAGATCTTTCGTAGTGCATTGTTTTCATTCTTGACTTCAAATGGATCCAAAATTAGTTGTTTTAATTCCGTACCTCAAAATATTGACCGAAATACATTTCCTTGATATTTTTCATAATAAAGAAGAAAGAAAGGAACAAAGAAAGAAACAATGCGTGTAAGTAAAAAAATGAAATAAAATTAACGTGTCTAGTCAAACTACGTAGATCTGAGCACTATCTGAGCTGAAGACATTTAATAGGCAAAGTATTTCTTGCTTTTATTTTTATAAATAAACTTCTAAGATTCTGTAATGACTTTTATGCCCAGCTTTTCAAAGAACATACATTTATTTCAACTTATTCTTTTCAAATAACCATTCTAAATAATTTATTCCGTACAGTATAAGGATTTTTAGCACAATGTATCAATTGAAAAAAGGCAAATTAAATTTATCCTGACCTAAATTTGGCGAAAACCAAAGAAAGTCTTAACTCGTCGAGTGGAGGGGTGGAGAAGGGAGTGTAACTGTGGTAGTGTTGAGAAAATATGATATCAGTTGTATATTTTAGTTAGAGTAAAGGAATCCTCTTAGTATCTAAGTTATACAAATACTATATTTTGTTAAAGATTGTAATGATCCCGACAAACATTGATAACCTAGTGTTATATATATATATATATATATATATATATATATATATATATAACCAAACACGTTTGATTTAAAAGATCCGACAAAGTCTGTTTAATTTTTATTGTATTTTCTAATTTTAGGATAAGATGTTGAGTATTGTGTTCGAAGTTGTAGATAAATAGTCCGAAGTTCATATTTTGTTATTTTTGTTCAAGTACTTTCGACTATTGAGTTTATCAATAACCAATGTGGTGTCTGTGTGCTAGTTTGAATTTCTGTTTCTATATATTTGTATTTTCTGGTAATCTGGATGTTTGAAATGGTCTAGGGTGACGCTATGTGTAATAATTCTTATTATAGATAGATAGATAGATAGATAGATAGATAGATAGATAGATATCTGGTTAAACAAGATAAAAGCCTGGTATGCTGACAGATGAACAAAGTTATGAATCTTTTCAAATTCCTCTAATTTGCAGGTAATACTTCAGTTAAATAGAACAATTATGTCCGTGTACATGAAATTTAATCGAATAAAACATTCACGCCGTCTGTGAAAACCCATTATTTTTTTTTCTTCAAGCTGAATGAAAGAAAATAAATCTTTCAAGTTGCAAGAATTCGTAAGCATTTTCCGCATGAGATTTTTTGCTAAACAGTAAAATGTCGCTTTCAAATATATTCAACCCTATCTTTCAAGAAAACTAATTTCGCACAGAACCGATATTCATTGACGGGGACCAGAATGTTTTGGCTAAAATTTATTTTTAGAAAAAAAATCATGAAAAACATCTCAGCAAGTCTAACTCCATATCTTTCAAGTGTGTCTTCTGGTGACTAAGGAATCAATTATTACTTATTTGTAAGCGACGATATCCTTAAACATTGTCTTCTTAAATCGTATGCAGAACAAAAACAGACTAATGGATTACTGAACTACTAATAATTAGTATTATAAAACTGATTTTTCTCTGCGTTTTTATCATCAGTTAGGAAGAAAATTTAATTCTGTGTCAATATAAATGTTGAAAAAAAATAAACAATGGCTGGATACGGAGGAAAAGCTGAAACATCAACCGATGATAAGCTATCGTTCTTAAAATCTAATCGCAATTATTTTGCGGAGCAAGAACAATTTGATACATGATAAAGTAGTTCATTCATGTAGGTATTTAGGCGAGCTTGAAATGGCGTATTCAAAACTTAAGTGAACAGCGCTCAGATTCGTCAATAGAAAGGGTGTCATTTCGCTGCACGATAACGCCCACCATCGTGTTGCGAAAGTGACGTCACTGAATTTGAATCAGTTGAAGATAAGAACTGCCTATTCATTCGACCTCTCTGGTCGTGGATTAGCTTGTTTGTTTTTTTGGATTTTTTTTTTTTTAAATTTTCAGGCATCAAGAATTCTCCAAGCAGAATTGTATTCACGGAGATTTCAATGAATTTACTGGTTATTTGAAGAAAGAATTATTTCGAAAGAGAATTGACAAATGGCTGCCAAGACAAAATAAATGCATGAAAATGAAAAAAAGGAACCATTTTGAATGGATACATTTTTCTAGGATTTGTCCATTTGCAGTTTTAAACAAAATGATTAAATAAGTAATTTTCTATATCTGTGTTTTTACGTATGTGCATAGTTGTACGTGGAGATGAATCTCTGTGTGTGTGTGTGTGTGTGTCTGTGCGGTTGTCTATGTGGGTATTTCCATCTATTTGTGTATGTGTGTGTGTTTTCCTGTGTATTTTTGTGAGTGTATGTGTCTGGCATGGGTGCGTGCATGCATCTGAGCAAGTGTGCCTTCCTATGCACAAGTGTGTGTGTGTCTGTGCATATGTCAACGTGCGTGTGTCTATTAATGCGTGCAGACGTGTATGTGTGCCTATGCATGTTTGCGCACGTTCCTGTCCATATGCGTGAGCCTCTGTGAATCTGTGAGTAAATCTACACGTGTATATGAATCGGGCATTCATTTCAGTGTGTATGTGGGTGTGTATGCGTACTTTTACATTGCGCATGTGTCTCTATCTACTCATCTGTATTTGCATATATGTACCCGAATATATGTGCCTATGCATGTGTACGTGTCTGTACACATGGATTTATATCTGTGCAGGCGCTTATATGAATGTGTATGCGTGCATGCTGTCGTATGTCTGTATATATGTGTGCGTGAGGGTGGGTGTCTGCCTGTGAATGTGTGTGTGTGTGGTATCGTGAGTACGTTAGGGTTATGAGTTTTTTTTGTTTGTTTTTTGTTTTGTTTTTTGTTTTGTTTTTTGGGGTTTTTTTTGTAAGCCTTCGTCATAGATCGATGAACTTTCGTTCAAAGATAAGTAAAAAGGCATTAATTTCTTTTTAGTTCATGAAAAATGTCCTCCTAAACTAAAATTCGATTTTACCATATACGCAATAACGGAAAAATAACAATCAAAATGTTTTAGAAGCATTATTTTTCAATTTACGAATGATGTAATTGAATAGCACTTACGTATCTTAAACGATTTAACAGTTTATAGCTATAACATAACATACAAACTCACAAATGAACAAAAATTGTAAACTTGCATATACAATTAGAAACTTACATCTACAAGTAAGAGTATCTATATAAAGAAAAAGAATGTGGAATATTTTGCATAATTATAGCATAATATTTAATTATTGTGTTTTGTTAGGCTAATTAAATTTAATCTGAACTTTCTCCTTTTTAAAGATGTCATAAAGATCTGGAAGGCACATAATTGTCTGTTCTGGACACTGATTTGTTCTGGGAATTGGGCTCAGTGGTGTTGAGTGAGTCTGTCGAACATTGAAGTATCATCCCTCACAACTAGATTTGCTGCGTCATTAACTCTTATTTCAAGTTCTTAACGTTTTGTACGTCGAACCTAATTTAGGGCGACTTATTGAAATACAAGCCTCCACTGTGAAAACTACTCTACAACAGTTTGTGAGTCTGCAAGATGCTATATAGCTTCTGATAACCATCTGCATTGTAGATTTGGTCAGTAAACCAATGGTCCGCCCATCTGTAAAAGATGAATCTACAAATTTCGAATAGAAGAATAAATGCCAAAAGAACTAGTATTGCTCTGAAATTCCATCTTGCATTACTTGTTAGGTATTTTTTTTAAACTTTAGGAAATCTTCCAGTTTCTTCAGAAAACTCGAGTTAAATGAAATAGAAATTTCATATAATCACGCCATCCTGCTGTTTCGGTAATCATTTTTTTTTTTTTTTTTTTTTACCATTTTTGAAATTGTTCTTGAGCCGTTCGTAGTTATTTACATGTTCACGGATAAACGGATATTCGATATTCGGCGATCTGTTGTTTCCCCCAAGTTCGTCATCCATTACTACGCGAAGCACTCGGTCAAGAACATGATTTTGACCGCCAATGAATTGTGGTTATTTCTAGTTTCTTCTGAGCAAATAGTCTTTGTAACTGAATGACAATCCCAGTATTTGCATTCGTAGTGTCCGCAATAATCATCTTTATGCTCTTCCATATGTTGTATTGATCTAGAACAGCTTTTATTCCTTTGACAACAGTATCCGCTTTTCCATTTCCATATACGAGAAGAGGAAAAGATTAAAAAAAAATGACCAAAATGTAGACACCTCCCTAAACAGTAACTAACACTGTTCTATGCCGGGGTTATTATTAATACGGAACACAAAACGCTACACAATGTCACGCATCAAAAGAGATAAAGTTCAGATCGCTAGTTATATTTCACGCTTCCGCGATCGTCAGGCGAATGAGGCGTTATGGTCGCCCGACCATCATAGAAATGAGAAATTTAAATGGTAGTTTCATCAACTTTATATATATATATATATATATATATATATATATATATATATATATATATGTATGTATGTATATTGAATGGTGTAGTATAATTAATATTATTATAATTAAAGTAGTTATACAAAAAATAAATCAGTAAAGTTAGTTTAATTAATGGCGAATTCACTATCTATAAATTTAGAGTAGCGAGTCTCTTTTCTCTGCTAGTAGAATAAATACCAAAATAACTAGTATTGCTTGAGAATTTTATCTTGCATTACTTAAGTTAGGCATTCTTTGAAACTTCTCTTTCAGAAATCTTCCAGTTTCTTCGGAAAAGCTGAAAACTCGAGTTAAATGAAGTAGAAATTTCATATCATCGCGCCATCCTGCTGTTTTAGTAATCTCTTTAACTTTCATGAAATTCTTCTTGAGCTGATCGTAGTTAATTCCAAGTTCACGAATAAACCGATATTCGATATTCGGCGATGTCTTTTTTCATCCAAGTTTGTCATCTATTATGACGCAAATGATTCGGTCAAGAACATGATGTTGACAACCAATGTATTGTCGTTCTTCCAGTTTGTTTTGAGCGAATAGTTTTGTAACTGAATGACAATTCCAGTTTTCGCATTCGTAGTGTCCGCAATAATCATCTTTATGTTCTTCCATAAGTTGTATTCATCCAGAACAACTGTTATTCCTTTAACAACAATATCCTCGTTTTCATTTGGTAGATGTAATGTTTCTAACTTAAATTCTCTTCTTTCATTCTTCAAAACAAACACTTAATATTCTTGGCCATCAATTCCTTCGCCATCAAAATGTAATGACCAATTTCCTAAGTGTAGTGTTTTCTTCATTTCTTCTTTAATAGCGGATCTGTAAATAGCAGATTGAGAAGGTGTCTCAATGTCAATTGATACTTTACTGGTTGATAAGTTTGAAGATGTTACTAATTTGGTTGTAGTTTTTTGGTTTTATTATACTTCTTCGTTTTTCTGGTGGACTGTTCTTCAGAACTTTCAGACTCTTCATATTCAGTTCTTCATTCGGTCTCTGATTCAGAGCAGTTGAAAGTGTTGTTATTGTTATTTTTGTTGAAGTTCACTCCAAGGTCACTTTTTTGAAACCTGCAGTATTTCAATTTCTATATCCAACATGTCTTCTGCTTTCGATCGGAAGATGTCCTCACTATACAGCTGTATTTTAATTTGTGGTGTCAAAAATTTCATTCGGAGCACCATATTTCCTCGTTTGCATGACTTCACTTGATAAATTAGAGAAATTCAGTTACTTCTTTGATCTTTATACGTTATTTCATTCCATTGATAAATGCTCCAAGGAACAGATAACGACCAATAATTTGGATTTTGAATTGTATCGTGCATTTTCTAGTGATCGTTCTTCTAGTGGAGCAGTTATTCTTTTCTTATGTGATTTTTTAAAATCTTATGAGATCCATTGCCCATATCTTCTTGTTTCTTTCAATTGTACAAGAAATTTTCATGAGACATTATATTTAAAAATGAATACTTGGAGACCTTTCACCAAATCAATCAGCGTTGCTCAATAAGGAAGCATATACACACTGAAACAAAAATGATCTTTGATCACAAGCACAACTGACTTTTCCTAGAAGAGTCCAGAAATTCATGGTACTGCTATGCTTATATACGACTAGCAACATGGCCCGGCGTTGCCCGTGTTTGATTCAAAAATCGTACGACTCATACAGCAATCGCTATCACTTGACTTGAAATATTTTTGCCCTTCCTTGCCTTTAAAGGAGTGCCCTTTGCCGTGCTGATGTTGCTACATGCCTTACTTCTTGCCTATCTCACACTGCGAATTTTTCTAAGCTCTATACTAAAGATTAAATCTGTTATTCGTGACTGCCAGCTAGTGGCTCTCACTCTGGCCACTAGAAAATGGCCGCAAACTACATGAAAACTGACGTAGAAGCATGAAAAAATCAATTATTTCCACTATCGATGGGAGTTGGGAAACGCAATGTCGGTCTTGGCCTTTCCGCTAACTTGGAGCATGTGCATGTAAATTTGGGTGCAAATCCGTCGAAAATTGCGGTCGTACATTCGTTACACACACACACACACTTACACATCCTGCCTTTTATAGAGAGAGATTTTATAAATTTCATGTTGTGGGGGTGGGGACATTTTTTTAAATAAATTGAATTATAGCCTTCATCGAATCATGATACAGAAAATCAATTACGTTAGAAAAATTCATAACTTAATGTCTATATATATATATATATATATATATATATATATATATTAAGACATTTTTATGTTTATACGTTCTTTTATAGATACAAATATTTAAGTAAATGATCTTTTCATAATAAACAGTATTAAAAACATTTACCGGCCTGAATGACCTGTATCCTATACAGAACCATCATATAGCCTGACGTGCCGAATAGCCAGAGGGAGACTTTTTAGCAAGATTGTTTTTTACAGTATTTAAACACAAGTAATAGGATTGGATTAGAAAATTATAGTAATTCATCCGACAGAAGAATCTTCAACAGAATGCTGAACGGAATTTGGGGACTCATCCATCCACTATCTAAATTTGAACCATACATTAACGGTGAAGAAAAATTGAATAAACTCGATATAACGCCGCTACTCACAAATTGGTGATACTTATCCGCATCCCATAATCCAACGAATGGGCCGACCTTCCTTTATCCCAAACCGCTCCATCGCTTTCGATTAATATACAAATAATAGAATTTTGTTTTAGCAAACAGTAATTTTTAATCCTTAACAGAATGCAGAAAGCACTGAATGACCGTTTTGATATATATATATATATATATATATATATATATATATATATTAAGTAATTCATTTATAGTTCTTTTTATAGAAAATATTTAAGTAAATTCTTTTCATAATAAACAGTATTAAAACATTTGGCCTGAATGTCCGAGAAATTTTTGGGAAAATACGTCCTCCGACAGAATCCGACCTGTATCCTATACAGAACCATCATATATAGCCTGAATTTGAACCGAGCAAGATTGTTTTTACAGTATTTAAACACAAGTAATAGGATTGGATTTAAAGCAAATCATTATAGTAATTCATCGAGTCCAGAAGAATCTTCAACAGAATGCTGAACGGAATTTGGGGACTCATCAGGAGCGCGCATCCACTATCTAAATTTGAACCAGTACCATCATACAAAGGGCACCAACGGTGAAGAAGAAATTGAATAAACTCGATATAACGCCGCTACTCACAAATTGGTGATACTTATCCAAGCATCCCATAATCCAACGGATTGTGCCTTTAGGGCCACGACCTTCCTTTATCCCAAACCGCTCCATCGCAGAGCGTTAGCTGGGTCAAGCAAGAATATACAAATAATAGAATTTTGGGGATTTAGCAAATCATTATAGTAATTTATTGAGTCTAAAAGAATCCTTAACAGAATGCAGAAAGCACTGAATGACCGTTTCGTCTATATATATATATATATATATATATATATATATATATATATATATATATATATATATATATATGCAGCAATCCCTCTTTTATATATGTTTCTTTAAAGATGATTGAGAAAGTACTGCGATTATGCTATTTATTTAATTATTTTGTGTTCGTACAAATGTTTTCTTATCTGGACACAAAAGGGTGTAAAAACTGCCCAAAAATGTTGAGCATTACGTGATGACATAACGTTTGCTGACTCGGAAAATGGAAGGTTGTTTACAACTGTGAATCTTTGAGAATCAGTATTCAATCATTCGATCATGTTTTGTTGAGGGGTCCACCCCTTTTTTATACATATGGACTCACTCAGTATATACATATACTACGGCTACGTGAAGACCCGAGAGAGCAAGACCGGAGAGTCGAGTCCAGAGTGACAGAGTAAAAGGTTGTAGGTAACCGGAAGAGTGAGGGTGAGGTAACAGCGTTGTAGAAGTCACAGTGAGCGAGCACGTAGACTCAGTAAGAAAGTCATACAGCGATACTTCAATACCAAAGACTGTATATATATATTTTGCTACCAACCCGTATTCACGGAACTACTAACCTCCATTACCAGTTTGTATTATTACGTTAATACATTATTTTCATATATTCATTCCTGGCGTTTGTTATTTATTGGTAATGGATTTCAACCCGGAATCCACATGTTTTATATTGGTACGAGCACACACTGAATATTGACTCAAAAGACAAATGAATAACAGAAATGAAGATAGATAGATAGATAGATAGATAGATAGATAGATAGATAGATAGATAGATAGTGTTATAGGATCTTACCCATAATAACATAATAAAAAATTATTACCAGCAATTTATTTGTAGAAAAAAAAAAGAGATTTCCAACTATATTTTGAAAGAAAATATTACCAGCAATAGAAAAAATTGTCGGCATTAAACCATTGAGGTTGATATGCCGTAAAACAAACCAAACCATTCATTTATTCTATATGACAACATATTTGACACTCATATGACGTCTTGCGAGACAGCGATTAAAGGATTTTGTGTAAATAGATGGCAAAACAGGGAGTTGGAAAAACAGTAACAAAACAACAAACATTAGTAAGCCACAAGAAGTAGGAAGTTGTGGAGATCCATGATCGCTGACTTTCTTAAACGGATTGGTCATTGGCATCTAGGTCCCGTCCGTTTTGCTAAAAGACGTTGAATGCTGACCTGAGATGGAACAAATACATTGAGTCAATTGCTTCGTCCACCGCGAGGAAAGTTGGCTCTCTGCGCCGCGCCAGGAAATTTTTCTCCCCGGAATCGATACTTCAAATATACAAATCAACCATTCGCCCTTGCATGGAGTATTGCTGCCATATATGGTCTGGGGCACCTCGGAGTTCTCACACTGCAATTTTTTTCTAAACTCTATACTAAACATTAAATCTGTTACGAAAAAAGAATTAGCAAAATGAACACAAAACGATCAGCTTTAAAAAAGGACTCGTAACTGGAAAAACCGAATGAAAAAAGAATGTTAACAACAAATACATTTTCACACCTCACCCAGTTCTGCGGAATCAGAATCAACGTTGAGTTTAAGCAAGCGAATGAGCCAATTAGAGTAAAGTGCCATGCAGATTTAAATTTTTCCCACTTGGGACGAATGCAGCTATCGATTTTTTTTTTTTTGCATGCTAGCATGCTAGTTAACATTCGTGTCAGTCAGCAGTTGGCTATTCGTGGCATCCAACTATAGACTCTCCAGTAGAAAATGGCCAGTAGAAAATGGCCGCAAACTACATGAAAACTGCCGTAGATACATGAAAATATCGATTATTTCCACTATTGATGGGAGTTGGGAAATGCAAAGTCGGTCTTGGCCTTTTTACTTGGAGCATGTGCATGTAAATTTTGGTGCAAATCCGTCGAAAATTGCGGCCGTGCATTCGTTACATACACACACACACACACATCCTGCCTTTTATAGATAGAGATCCTGTTCTTTTATCGTTCTCTCACCTTAATGATCTTTTTTTTCCATTTTTTTTTTTTTTAATATTCCCTTACACTCAGCAACCAAACGTTTTAATAGCTTTATTGTTTTGCTTTGGATACAATGATTAAAAAAATATGTAGTAAGTCTATTTTGAGATAACAAGGAAGGCAGTTTTGTTTTTCCTTTTGGCATCTTCTGACTGATTTGAAGTTAAACAACACTGACGAGAAAGAATATATAGAAATATATAAGTCATCATAAAAAGACAATCCGTGTGTTTATCTTGAAACAAAATACCCTTCTCTTTTGAGTGTCGAGAAAAAACAGATAGATAGATAGAAACAAATTGAGATAGATAGATAGATAGATAGATAGATAGATAGATAGATAGATAGATAGATAGATAGATAGATAGATAGATAGATAGATAGATAGATAGATAGAAAAGAAAAGAACTCTGATCTGTAGATAGATGGATATGAAAATAACTGAGATAGATAGATAGATAGATAGATAGATAGATAGATAGATAGATAGATAGATGCTGCCCGCTTTTCCAGATGTCCTCGCTAGTGACCCACATGGCCTGGCACCACGAGAAGAGACTTGTACACTTTATCTAGAAACATTCCAGACATACACGTGGCCTGGCATCATAAAAAGACAATCCGTTTGTTTTATCTTGAAACAAAATACTCCCTTATTTTGACTGTCGAGAAGAGAAAAGAAGCTTTGTCATTAGGTTTCATTATGTAAACACATTTGAAAATTGTTCGTATCTGCAGACAAATCTAGCAGAATCTGCTCACTCAACCAGCCTCAGTATCAATACCGAATCCCAGGAATATACCAGCAATCTTTTACCTCTTCAGGCTAATTACTTCCTATGGGAAAACTTTAAAGCTTAGGAATCACGGACTGGACATCTTAAATGGCGTTCCAACATTATATGTATATTAATAAGATAATTATGAAACTAATGGTCATAGGGTCATGAAATATTTGTCAAATATAGGATGTACGTTTTAGAGGGAAAATCATGAAATCTGCAATCCTAATAAAATATAGAATTTCATTGACGCTAGAATATACCAAATATGATTATTTATACCGTTCCAATTTATATGTAACCCCGTCAAAGGAATTAATTTGAAGTGGGAGGCGGATAAGAAAAGAAAGACAAGAAGGAAACACAACAAGAATTTAATCAAAGTCATGACGTATGAAGCAAAATAGTACAAACTTGATCAAATAATGCAGTAAAAAATAACATTATTTACTGATATATTTTTTGTGTGATTTCAAGCATCCGACATATATATATACATGGTCGCGTAATTCTTTGGGGACATTTGAATGAATTTAATAAAAGACTCTTTAGTCACGAAATAAGAGCGTTATTTGCGAAACAATGTCTTGGGGATTCGAGTTAATGAATGCACCTTTAAACTTGAGGACTGCTCTAACACAATGACATGCCCGAATCTGATGATTTTGGATATTGTGCTAGTCAGAGATTTTATAGTCTTCTGGGAACGTTGATTGACTACCCTCATGATTCCGGTCCAGGAGAGCTAGACCATATATTTGCAATGACGTTGATCTTCCCCCATGACTACGTCTCATCCATTCCAACGAATTGTTCAATCTGGAGAGTTAGGAGGTTTTGCAATGGGATAACAGTTTTCTCATTTTTTTTTCAGTTCTTTCCACTCTTCAGAGGTTTATTAAACTAACATAAGTTTTTTTTTTTTTTTTTGTTCACCAGAGAAGAGACACACACACTAATCACAAACACACAAAGCATCTGCTTTTTGAATCCAACCGTTAGCATCGATGACTGCTATATAAATGATAAGTTCTGAAATATAAACAATCTGAATCAGATGATCTTTATCCGTTTTTGGACATTGTGATCGTTGGCCACCTTCAAAGATGTTAAGCCTTCTGGAATCAGAATATTGGCTTAACAATCAACTACGTCTCAACTTGTAGTAGTATATATATATATGGTATATATATATATATATATATATATTGGGATAATGGATTGTCATCTTTAATTGTTCAATCCACTCTTCAGGAGGTTTTTATGTTTAAACTGTTTTTTTCTCTTTTTGTTTATTTCTGACGTGCACTGTTTACACATAAACACAAAGTATGAAAAAAATAATGAAAATTTCTCAGCAATTAAGGCCCATATATAAATGATAAAACGAGAAATCATAAACAATCATTGCTGATATCCCTTGTATGGATAAAAACAACGTTAAACATAAAAATTCTTGGAATCAGAATATATAAATAATATATATATATATATATATATATATATATATATATATAGTAAAGGTAATAAATCCGTTGGTATATAATCCAAGTGGATCCTAGTAATATGAAATATTAAAACTGATCTACAAAAAGAGCTCTCTATATTTATTATTCAGAGCAAATAGTAGTCAAGTCAACCAAAAAATTCAAAATTATCTCATATGGTATCTGTCTATATTTCTGAGATGAGGTATTATGTACACTATTTACATACTTCAGACTATTTTCATCATCTTTGTCGCCATATTTATTACAATGTTTCGGCCGTTGTAAGCTCCGGCCTTATTCAGGTGGTCGGAATGTCGAACTGAACCCTTTATTTCACTCGCTGGGGTAGACTATTCTAGTATCAAGTGCCATGTTTAATGGATGTCAGTTATCAGTTATCTCCTGTTAATTTCCCTCTCCAACTTCTCCACTGCCTTAACCGGGTATTGAACTCACAAACTCTTTGGGTCCTGTCACTGAATCTAACTAACGCCTTTAGTGCCATGTGTCCTTGAGGATATCTGTGTATAAATGTCTGGGTATTATAAACCTAATGTTTTCAGCAACGATTTTTTACCAGTGCTCATATTGCAATTTTTGTTGTTATTATCACTTTTCTCCGACACTCCTTATTACTGGTTCCCATATTGTATTCATTTCTATGCTTGGTTCAGGAGATTTTTGTGACCTAGCATATGTGCTGATTCTTAAGTTTACAAATTTTCCAATGGTGTTCTTTGTCTATGATCTTAACCTGATTCCACAGAGGGCGGCGATATCCCTTTCTCTCTATATGTGGGCCAGATTTTTTTTCGTGTTACACCTTAACACCTTATGCGGCCTGATCTCCTTATATTCCTTTATGAACGGGATAGCGTACATACAGTCTTTAGTCATGTTCTCCTCTATGGGGGGGTCTCACTCGGGAGAAATATCTGCGAAGTGTCGTCCAGCTTTTGAAGGTTGTCCTGATGTTATATGGACCGCAGATCCTTTGTATTTGTAAATATGGCGACAAAAAGAAAATGAGAACACTAAATCCGAATAATGGGTATAGACCTATTTTACTCGACGAAAACTTCGTCAGTCTTATTCAACCCATTATACAGACTGTTACTACCTCCAAAAGTTTAAGATCACCTAACATTTAAAAAAAAACTCTATATAAAAAAAAATCTATAGAAGATCACCTAACATTTAAAAACAAAACTGTATTTTTTTTAAAAATCCATAGAAATAAAATATCGCCAATTGCACTGCTTGCAACACAATCCCAGATCATCACTTTTCTTATTTTTCCGTTTTATAGTTCACACAACACAAGTAGTAATAATTCGTTCACTAATTCTTCGCTTCACATACATTCGCCTCTGAGATCCGAAAATTTCAAACATGGATTCGTCAGTCCAGAGGATACGTTTCCATCGATCAACACTCCAGTTTTGATGTTCTTTCGCCCATGTGAGTCGCTTACATTTATTCGCCGGGGGCACCTCGAGGCAGTGTAATGGTTAGCAAGCTTGTCTCGCTAGAACAATTACGACTGAGTAGTGAGTTCGATCCTCACTTGTGCCCAATACTTTCGGCCTTGTGCCACATCTAAGCTACGCTTGGAAAATCACTATAAGGCACCTTGAAGTGGTGTAATGGTTAGCAAGCTTGTCTCTCTAGAACAATTACGACTGAGTACTGAGTTCGATCCTCACTGGGTGCCCAATACTTTTGGCCTTGTGCCACATCTAAGCTACGCTTGGAAAATCACTACATTTATTCGCCAGTTTACGACAGTGGTTTCGGCAGCCCAAAATTCGGCCATTGCCACATCCGCTACATCGAAAATCTTTTATTCCTGGTGGTTTTGGCAGCAAACGGCCGCTGCTTTCCTGGCTGTTTCGCCGGCTTCACTTACTTCTGCAGCAATTTGAGGAACTGTCAAATTCCTGTTTCGAAGACTGGTGATTTTGATGAACTTATCTTGTGATTTGGAAGTGAATTTTGGCCGACCTGACCGCAGCGTGTCGTTATTTTTGCCTGGTTCCACATTTCTCACAACAGCGGAATGAACTGCAATGTATGAAACTTTAACTACCTTCACAATATAATGTGACGATGGTTTGCCTCTTCTCAGGTGATAAATTACACTCCTTGCCCATATGAAGATTGAAGCTGCAAAATTGACATTATTATTAATATTTTTTAATAATTGAACCTGTAAAACATAATACCAATTATGAAACATATATTTAGTGATGTTTTCTCATCTGTCAACACTTAGCGGGGTGGGGGTGCCAATAGAGACTCTGGAATCGGTTGTTGCAAAACAGAAGTCTTAAAATTAAATTCAGCCTCCTCACAGACGGAGTTGCTGGCTAAAGAGAAATACTACAATAAAAAATGGTATTTCATATCGAATGTACGTAAATCCTGTGCAATGTTATTTTGTATATATTTGTATCTATATAATTTTACCTAAAAAAAATCTATATTTATAAAATTTTATAAAATTGAATATATAAATATATATATATATATATATATATATTTATATATATTAAAAAAACAGACAGACAAGGTACTACGGTTAAGCGTTTTATTTAATTTTTCTAGTGTTCTAACAAGAGCTTTCTTTTCTGGACAAAGGGTGTGTAAGAACTGTCCAAATGTTTTATATTTTCGAGCGTTTTCGGCTATACCTTTAGCCATTATCAAGGATGATTGGATTTTTCAGTTTAATTGAGTGTTTACGTTATGTGTATGTCTTAGTGTGTGGTAGGGATGTTTTTAGTTTCCGAATATGGTTAGCACATTGTGGATTTGTTCGTAGTTAATATTGTTAAGAGTTGGCTTTTTCTTTTTTTATTATTAAAGCTTCCATTATTTTTAGTCTTTTTTGCAGGTGGATGCAGTTTAATATATATATGCATAAAGGAAGGGTTTCTGCCTAAATATACAGCTATATATATATATATATATATATATATATATATATATATATATATATATATATATATGAAATGGAATAACGAGAATTATTTTAATATATTTTCTGTTTATACGTTTTTTTTTAAAGATGCAAATATTTAAGCAAATGCTCTTTTTATAATAAATTGTAGTTTAAAAACAATAATTGACCTTGCTTACCAGACTCGTTCTTTGCAGCTAAATTGTACATTACATCAGGCTACATGACGGTTCCGCCGTGTAAGACACGATTCCTGTCGGAAGACATGTTTTCTATTAAATTTCTCGGACATTCCAGCAGGTAAATGTTGTTAATACTGTTTATTATAACCAGAGCATTTACTTAAATATTTGTCCGTATAAAATAACCTATGAATATATATATATATATATATATATATATATATATATATATATATATATATATATATATATATAGTTCTATAGAAAATAAAAAAATATATATATAGTTTAAAAAAGTTCTATAAAAATATGGTTTATGAATAAAATAATATATATATATATATATATATATATATATATATATATATATTTCTCAGTTCTTTCATCAAATTTGCAGGAATTCACTAAACTAAGTATAAGTCATGAAAGAAAAGATTCACCTGAAAACTAAAATGAAAAACTAAAACAAAAAAATTATATATGGTTTCTCTGTTCTAAAACAATAAATGAATATATATATATATATATATATATATATATATATATATATATATATATATATATATATGGTTTCTCAGTTGTTCTAGCAAAAATAACGTATGAATAGAATATATATATATAAAGAAGAGATTCACCTGAAAACTAAAATGCCATTAATAATCTTAAGAGGCTTCTTGACGCATCTGCTTAATGAATCCGCCGTTTGCATCGATGACTGCTTTAATAAGAGTTCTAAAATTTCGACATGCCCGAATCAGATTATGTTTATATATTTTGGGCATTGTGCCAATTATGGCGAACTTCAGAGATTTTATACTGCTATGGGAGCGTTGATTGGCTGCCCTCTTAATTACGTCCCATGTGTTGTAATCCGACGGTTTAAAATCTGGAGAGCTAGGAAGCCATATGTTTGGAGAGATTTGATCATGGAGATTGTAACTCATCCATTCTTTGGTCGTCGTGGTATAATGAGACGGCGCAGAGTTTTGTTGGTAGGTTTTACATTCTTCCTTTACTCACTCCTTCTATACACGTTCTCGAAATATATTCCAACACTCCCTTATAGTCAGCAGCATTGACCCTTATGCTTGATATTTCCCTCGTTGCTCACAGCTCCAAGAAGCATCACAGTTGCCGGAATCTTTGTGCGCATGACCGTTGGAATGTCCTTAGGGTCTCTGCATAAACATTTGTCATTCCTTCGGTTGACCTTTTTATCCCAATGTTTGAAAAAATCATGCATTCGAAGCTGTTGATGTGTCACCTTTCTCAACAAATACTTTGCGCGGAACAAACAGTCATTGCAGTCCTGAATAAGCCTGAGAAGAAAGAAGTGAGGGGCGTGACATTTCCCAGGTTGCTCATTACTTCCGGAACCATAACAGTTGTCGGGATCTTTGCGCGCATGACCATTGGAACGTTCTTAATGCCTCTGTATTTTCACCGGATCACATATGATTCCAATCGAAGGTCCTCATGCACAATTCTTCCGACAGAGTGTCTTGAATTTGAACTCCTTTGCAATAACGTTAATTGATTTTATGGAGCTCTCTCTTATTGATTATTTTCTGCACCTTTCGTACTGATTTGGATGTTTTGATGGTATCCGGAGCCTTAGCAGTCATTTAACGTTTGGCTACTATAGTAGAATCCCAATCTTCCAGGATGTGAGCAATCTCTATGCCTTGCCTTTAAGGCAACGATTACAGGTCTGTGGAGCAAGGAGGCCATATGTTTGGATTGATATGATCATAGAGATTGTAAGTCAGCTATTCGTTGGCCGTCTTACCTTTACGAGAGAGTTCAGAATCTTATTGTTAGATGTACGAACTTCCTTTGCCCATATGTCTGTCCAAGGCCTCAAACCCTCTCCAACACTTTCTTACCATCAGCAACATTAACCCATAAGCCTTGAAGAAAGAAGTGAGGGTCGTGAATTTTCCCGGGTTGTACACTACTCCCAGAACCATCACAGTTGCCGGGATCTTTGCGCGCATGACCATTGGAACGTCCTTAGGGTCTCTGCATAACCATTTGTCATTCCTTCGGTTGGTTTTTTTTTATCCCAATCAATATCTTTCTTTTTACCAGAGAGAAAAAATAAACACGCATTCCAGGCGGTTGATATGTCAGTTTTTTCAACAAATACTTCACGCGAATCAAACGGCTGTCTTGTCTTTGCAGCCGTTAATTGGCCTCTTCGTATCACATATGGTCATTTTCCCAGCGTTGTATAGATGTGACACAAGGCCGAATGTATAGGGGACCCAGTGAGAATCGAACTCACTACTCGGTCGTAGCGAGACAAGCTTCATAACTGTTGTGGATTCCGGTATGAAATCCGGTACCAATAAATAACAAACGCAGGAATGAATATATGAAATTAATGTATTAACGTAATAATACAAACTGGTAATGCAGGTTAGTAGTTCCAGGAATGCGGGTTAGTAGCAAAATATATATATAGTCTTTGGTATTGAAGTATCGCTGTATGACATCTTACTGAGTCTACGTGCTGGCTCGCTGTGACTCCTACAACGCTGTTACCTCACCCTCACTCTTCCGGTTACCTACAACCTTTTACTCTGTCACTCTGGACTCGACTCCCCGGGTATTCACTGGCAGTAGTATAAGTATACACTGGGTGAGTCCATTTGTATAAAAAAAGGGATAGACCCCTCAACAATAACTATTACACCACGGCGTTGTGCCCTAAATGAATGGTGATTATCTAAGCGCAGCTTAAATGTGGCACAAGGTCTAAAGTATGAGTGTAACCAGTGGAGATCGCTTTGCATCACATATGACTAGTTGCGAATGACCTCATGCACAATTCTTCCGATAGAGTAACGCGAAATAAGTTAGCAATGGCGTTAATTGACTTTTTGGGACTCTTACTAATATTTTTTTCTGCAACTTTTGTTCAAATATGGGACCTTTAGCAGGCGTTTTAGGTTTGACTACTGCTATATAATCAACGTCAGTAACTACCAGCTCTTTGCGAACTTTGACAACAAACAGATCATCAGCTTTCAGGAAGCGACAAATCTTTAATTCCCTATGCTTTAAGGCAACGATTACAGCGGGCCTTTATCTTTGCTGATTGAGCTTGATGTTAGTCGTCATTTACCTGATTAAAGTTTTGGGTATTTTTTTCTTCCGTTCCGTCAAAAGTCGTCAGTATTTTAAATCTATGTATTCGTTTGATTTTTATTATTGGTAGTTAAGTTTTATTTCTGTTATTGATAGTTAAGTAATCCGTATCATACTTTCTGATCAGCAATATCCACTGATCGATTAGCTAGAGTTTGTTATACGAGCCGAGGATTGAGGTGATATGAAGGATTAACGAAATGTCGGCTTGGCAAATGGAGGTTGTAGTAAAATGAATGAAAGACAGATAGGCATTTATTGATGGGCAGTTATTTGCACAAACGTTTTTCCCGCGTTTGGAGAGACGTGAATCTGCATAACTGTCTGAAATTTCAGAAAAATAAAAAAAAATCACATTGAAAAAAGAAACAGCGGCGATAAACGCACACACGGAGGATGGTACTCAGAGGTTGTGCAATGCTTATCAAGCTTGCCTCGATAAATCGATTAAAACTGAGTAACGAGTTCGATCCTCGCTGGGTTCTCAATACTTTAAGCGTTGTCTCACACATAAGCTAAGCTTAGTAAATCGAAAAGAAGTAACATTATCTTATCGCCGTTTTCACCTTTCTTTTTTTTAGATATGTTGCCACTCTAGCACCTAGATGATAAATAAGAAAAAATAAAAAAGACTTTAAGAAAAGAAGATTGCTACTTCGGCTTGTTATCTAAATTGCAGGAATCTACTTCGGGACTCAATCTACACTTTATATTGCGATCAAGGTGTCAAGAACAAGGAAAACGTTTTTATTAGTTTCGAGACAATTTTATTAATAGAAGATTTTTTAAAGTATTTTAACTACATTTTCTCTATTTTATATGTATGTAATTATGTTTTGCTATGTAGATATCATTCCAAATTAAAAATTTGTATAGTGTAGACATTTTAGCCGAGGTAAATGCTGTTTATCGCTAGAATATAAATAAAATAATTTTTTTTTAATATTTTAATTACATTTTCTTTATGCTATATATATATATTATATAATATGTTTTACTATGTAGATATGATTCCAAAATTAAATTTGTACGCTTTATATAATACGTTTTACTATCTCGATATAATTCCAAAATAATATTTGTACTGTATATAAGGTATATGTTTTACTAAGTAGATATGATTCCAAAATGAAATTTGTACGGTTTATATAATACGTTGTACTATGTAGATATAATTCCAAAATAATATTTGTACGGTATATATGTTATAATAGGTTTTACTACGTAGAAATCATTCCGAAATAAAAAAAAAAAAATTGTACGATATATATGGTATAATATGTTTTACTATGTGTATATGATTCCGAAATAAAATTTGTACTGTATATTTGGTATAATATTTGTTACTACGTATATATTCTAAATTAAAAATTTGTACGGTATATAGAGATTTTCCAAGCGTAGCTGTGGCACAAGGCCGAAAGTATGGGGCCCCCAGTGAGAATCGAAATCACTACACATTCTCAATTGTTCCAGTAAGACAAGCTTGCTCATCATTACACCGCCTCGAGGTGATCGAATTTGTACGGTATATATATATATATATATATATATATATAGCATGATATATTTTACTATGTAGATATAATTCCAAAATGAAATCTGTACGGTATATATGATACTAGCAGTAGAGCCCGGCGTTGACCGGGGATGTAACAGTAAGAGATAGATCAAGTATCGACCATCATAAAGACTGAAAAATAAAATTGACAAAGATTATTGTTTAAGGTTGACGGACACGCATGTCTTAATTAGTTTTTTTTGTTTGTTTGTTTGGTTTTTTTTTACGAATTGGTTAAACCCAAACTCAAACAAAAACATTGTTTTCAATCGTTATGAGTCTCTACCGATTGAATAGAATTTTATTATAAACAATTGTCTTGTAAATAGAATTTTGAAAGCATTCTGAATGTAAAAATAAAGAAAAAAGTGTGCAAGACAATAAGAAACACTACATGCCAAAAAAAAAGTGAAGTTTTGTTGAAATCGGTTGAAAAATGTAGGAAATTCGATTTCATATATAAACGAACACAGGCAGACACACACAAACAACCTGGGTTTTAACCCGATGTGAGTTGTCCCCCTTTCATTAATGCCTCTTAATCGTGTTTTCAAATTGATTTTGTGCAAAAACAATTGTGTTTTTCCAATTTTTGGCGCTGTTAGAACAACTGCAAGGTAATTTTACGTAGTCCTGTGAAGTTTTGTTGAAATCGGTTGAAAAATGTAGGAAATCCGATCCAATATATAAACGTTATAAACACACACACACACACACACACACACACACACACACACACAATCTGCGTTTTATAATAAGTAAGATAATGTTTTACTATGTAGATATCATTCGAAAATATTATTTGTATTGTGTAGATATTTTCCCTTGCAGATAACAAGCCAAAGTATCGCCATAATTTATTATTCCAGTTCTTATTTAGACAGTGGACAGATTTTTTTTAATACTAACGTTCACCACCAAATGCCGCGACGATGAATATACACACGAAGAAGGAGCCTTGATGTTACAACGTTTTCGACACTCCTTTTCAAGATTATTATATGGATGTCATGCATAGCGTCAAATCCGTTCAGAAATATCTAAACTATCAGCCGTACACAACCGTTTCCTAAGATCAAAAGTGGAAAAAAAGGCTTTGTACGAGTAAAGTCTGAGAGTCTTGGCAAAAATCATCCATCTTTGAACATTGTGGACTGGCTCTACAAACAAAGAACTGTATCAAACAACAGAAACCATATCACCTGATGACTACCAACAGCACCAACAATTAAAATGGATAGCACATTTCACTGGAAGAGAAAATAATAAAATATTGATTTTCCACACTACTTCAAACAAAAGGTCAGGAAGGAAACCATCATTAGTACTGGAAGGAGCGCTAACAATTTAAGAAACCTGTTTTACTAAAAAAAAAAATTAAGAGAAAAATTTTATAAATTTCAGCCGACATCTGTACTGGCTTCTCGTTCAATGGATGCCAAATGTTTCCTTATATAGAAACGGCTAATATTACCATTACCATTTTTGCCAAGATGGAATTATTCATGGAAATTAAAATGACAATAAATCTGTTGCATAAATATATGTTGTAAACTGCAGGTGAAACAAAACAATGCTATACAAAAAAGTTTTATTCATAAAAACAGCCTACAATATATTTCCATGAATAGACAGATAGATATTAGCTAAACTCATAATTGCTGGGGTACTGTAATTGTTTACTTTGTTCGGACTATTGTCCTCATATTTATTGCCATATTCACGACGTTTCAGCCGTTTTACGCTCCGGCCTTCTTCAGGATATTGTAATTTCGAACTGAACCGTTTATTTCGTCCACCGAGGTAGATTGTTCTAGTCCCATGTAACATGCCTCTAACCAACGCCTTTATCCACTGTACCATGTGTCATTAAAGATAAAGGCGTTGGTTAGATTCAGTGACAGGACCCAAAGAGTTGTGGGTTCAATACTTGGTTAAGGCAAAAGAGATCTTGGAGAGGTGAATTAACAGGAGATAACAGATAACTGATATCCATTAGACATGGCACGTGGAACTAGAACAGTCTACTTCATCGACTGAAATAAAGAGTTCAGTTCGACATTCCAACCACCTGAAGAAGGCCGGAGCGTACAACGGCCGAAACGTTGTAATAAATACGGCAACAAAGAGGAGGGCAATAGTCCGAATAATGTAAATAGTGTACATAATGCATCTCAGAAATATAGACAGATACTGATGGATCTTAATTCTCACCGATGGAATACGGTGGGAACTTGGATGGTTTGCTACAATATAAGGGACCTGGCGGGTCCTATTCGAAAGGGTTAGACCCAGCGGAACCAAAGAATGTAAGTAGCGATATAGCATCGAGAGTCTTGCCACATCCAACTTGTGAGAGAGAGGTTATAAAAAGGAACATACTCTAAATTGAAAACTTTAATAATATTTCTTTAACATGCAAAGAAATGTATCTTGATTCGAAAGGATCTTGACTAATTGTTGCAAGAAACTGTGGAATTTGTACACAGAAATTATCGACCCACTATATCATTACTGCTGTGGGTTTTCTTGTTCATTTTATTATTATGATTAATACGATCATTTTTTTATTGACGTTATTATTATGAATACAGTCATTGTTGTTATTCCTTCAATGATAAACGTCATTAACCAGAAAAAGTTTCAGCCCTGTACATCTCTTTTTCGTCTGCTCACGAACACAATCAAGCAGGATTATTGTGCCGAGTAAATAATAAGTTACAGTCTGGTCGAAAGCAACCATTTTGAAGAAATGTCGCCTTCTTTCTTTTTAATCTGAGAAGAATTACATGGTCAATATCGTGACTGTTTTGTTTATTCTTAAGCCGGAAGTCCGTTCAATGACGGCATTTTCCTTTGTCATGCGCAGTAAGAACAGTGCTAAACATGTTTACTGCTGTCAGTTTTCCACCATTTATTGCCTTCTCCAATCCAATTCCAGCTTTTATTGTTCAACTTGAGCTTCGTTTTTTATCGTTATGTTTTCTTTCTTTCTTTCTTTCTTTCTTTCTTTCTTTCTTTCTTTCTTTCTTTCTTTCTTTCTTCCTTTCTTTTTTGATATTCCCTTTCTTTTATTTTCTTTTTTTTCATTTTCTTTTTTTCTCTCAATTTTTTTTCGTTTGTAATTCTATTTCCTTAATTCTTCTTTCTTTCTCTTGTTATCTTCATCGTTTTTTTCTTTTCTTTTTGTCACTTAAATTCCTTTTTTTTTTCCTTTTATTATTTTAAATAGATTTTTTTTTCTTTCCTTTTCTTTCTCTTATTATTTCCAGTTTATTTTCTTTCATCCAATTTCTTTCGTTTTTTACAATATAAATGACCTGGCGGGTCCTATTCGTAAGGGTTAAACCTGACGGAACCAAAGAATGGAGTTAATTCTGTTCAATTTCTTTCATTATTTCCGTTTTTTCTTCCTTTTGGCATTTTTTTTTTCAAATAATTTTCTTCCTTTCTTTTTATCATTCTCTTTTCTTTCTTATATTTTAGACATTCGCTTTTCTTTCGTTTATTCTAACATATTATTCTTATATTTATTTCCTTTATTTGTTTTCTCTTTCATTCGGTATTCATTCTTACATTATTTGTATTTTTCTTTTTTCTTTTTGTTATTCTTCTTTCATTTTTCTTTCTTACTTACTTTTGTCATTCATTTGGCGGGTCCTATTCGTAAGGGTTAAACCTGACGGAACCAAAGAATGGAGTTCGTTTGAGCACTTTCCATGGAAATATCGACAGAGCATCAAGATTTCTTGCCACACCCCGCTTGTGAGAGAGAGCTTTTAAAAAAGGACAAATTCTAAATTGAAACTTTAATAACATTTCGTTCATTCTTTCTGTCTTTTCTTTTGCATTCTCCTTTCTTCTTATTATTATT
Organism: Acanthosepion pharaonis; assembly: GCA_903632075.3. Lineage (NCBI taxonomy): Eukaryota > Metazoa > Mollusca > Cephalopoda > Sepiida > Sepiidae > Acanthosepion > Acanthosepion pharaonis. The sequence goes on from CAHIKZ030005396.1 coordinate 176,169, forward strand.
TCGATCTAAACTTTTTGTCGTTCGTCTTATATTTATTTTGTCATTCTTTTTTCATTTTACGTTATTTTTTCCTCTCTTTTTTGTCTTCTTTTCTTTCGTTCCTTCGTTTTCTCTTTCTTTTTTCATTTTACGTTATTTTTTCCTCTCTTTTTTTCTTCTTTTCTTTCGTGCCTTCGTTTTTCTTTCTTTTTTTCATTTTACGTTATTTTTTCCTCTTTTTTTTCTTCTTTTCTTTCGTTCCTTCGTTTTCTCTTTTTTTTTTCATTTTGTTATTTTTTTCTCTCTTTTTTGTCTTTTTTTCGTTCCTTCGTTTTCTCTTTCTTTTTTCATTTTACGTTATTTTTTCCTCTCTTTTTTGTCTTCTTTTCTTTCGTTCCTTCGTTTTCTCTTTCTTTTTTCATTTTACGTTATTTTTTCCTCTCTTTTTTGTCTTCTTTTCTTTCGTTCCTTCGTTTTCTCTTTCTTTTTTCATTTTACGTTATTTTTTCCTCTCTTTTTTGTCTTCTTTTCTTTCGTTCCTTCGTTTTCTCTTTCTTTTTTCATTTTACGTTATTTTTTCCTCTCTTTTTTGTCTTCTTTTCTTTCGTTCCTTCGTTTTCTCTTTCTTTTTTCATTTTACGTTATTTTTCCTCTCTTTTTTGTCTTCTTTTCTTTCGTTCCTTCGTTTTCTTTTTTTTCATTTTACGTTATTTTTTCCTCTCTTTTTTGTCTTCTTTTCTTTCGTTCCTTCGTTTTCTCTTTCTTTTTTCATTTTACGTTATTTTTCCTCTCTTTTTGTCTTCTTTTTCTTTCGTTCCTTCGTTTTCTCTTTCTTTTTTCATTTTACGTTATTTTTCCTCTCTTTTTTTGTCTTTTTTTCTTTCGTTCCTTCGTTTTCTCTTTCTTTTTTCATTTTACGTTTTTTTTCCTCTCTTTTTTGTCTCTTTTTTTTTTCGTTCCTTCGTTTTTCTTTCTTTTTTCATTTTACGTTATTTTTCCTCTCTTTTTTGTCTTCTTTTCTTTCGTTCCTTCGTTTTCTCTTTCTTTTTTCATTTTACGTTATTTTTTCCTCTCTTTTTTGTCTTCTTTTCTTTCGTGCCTTCGTTTTCTCTTTCTTTTTTCATTTTACGTTATTTTTTCCTCTCTTTTTTGTCTTTTTTTCTTTCGTTCCTTCGTTTTCTCTTTCTTTTTTCATTTTACGTTTTTTCCTCTCTTTTTTTTGTCTTCTTTTCTTTCGTTCCTTCGTTTTCTCTTTCTTTTTTCATTTTGTTATTCTATTCAATTTCTTTCATTATTTCCGTTTTTTCTTCCTTTTGGCATTTTTTTTTTCAAATTATTTTCTTCCTTTCTTTTTATCATTCTCTTTTCTTTCTTATATTTTAGACATTCGCTTTTCTTTCGTTTATTCTAACATATTATTCTTATATTTATTTCCTTTATTTGTTTTCTCTTTCATTCGGTATTCATTCTCACATTATTTGTATTTTTCTTTTTGTTATTCTTCTTTCATTTTTCTTTCTTACTTACTTTTTGTCATTCTGTCTATTTTTTTTCTTTTTACCTTTTTTAAATGTGACCCTATTTTCTCGGAAAAAAAGCTTTGTCTCCATATTGTTCAGAAACACTTCCTTTAAACGACGCTAAAGACACTGTTCCACAATAACACCTCATTATGGGGTATATAAGACGCAAGGTTCTAGATATTGTTGCTATTATTACAATTAAACACCCGTTGAGGTTTCCTACCAGTAATACATGGGGTTTATCTTTAGAGTATTCTTGCTGATTCTTGCTGTTCTCAGGATGGTTTCCATACTTCAATGAATTTACCATTCTTGAAATATTTTTTACAAACTGTTCTTTTTTTATCCAAATGTTCGACAACATAATTTTATTCAGTTTCCTAACAAGGTCTAACATGTATCTTGTTTATCAGCTCTACTCAGATGACTGTAGAGATAGCAACAGTTACTGTATCACAACATACTTTCTTTGTCAATAATGATTACATCTGATCTCTTAGCTAAGACTGGGGGATCCGTTGATATCTCAAAGTTAGATGAAATTTCCTTTCTTTTTATTTCTTGGGTTGCTTCTTGTATGGGCATATATGTATTTGCATCATCAAATACCAGTTATTTGCATAATTCCCAATGGATTGCAGATCATCCCCAGTCATGTCGATTTTTTGACCTCTTTAAAATTACGGCTTGTTATTTCATATTATTATTATTTTTTTATTTTCTTTGATTTCTGGCGTTTACACATTTCTTTCCGGGTCCCGCCCAGGGACCTAAGGTTAGAAATGGCGTCATGACACTTTCCACTGACAAAAAAAATAAAAATAAAAATTACATAGATAAAGCCCTTCGTAAAGTGTAGGCTGTACTTGTCAGAACAATTTTTTGTATCTCCTTGAGGCATGGACTTCCAGGAATCCCTTCAATTAGTCTACTGCAATCTTTTCCAACCAGTCCTAGGGCTCCAACTACAACAGGGATTGTTGATGTCTCCATATGCCACATTTTCGAGATTTCTATTTCAAGGACCTTGTATTTTGACAGCTTTTTGAATATCTTCAAAGATACATTGCAGTCAGCAGGGACTGCCATATCAATAAGGAGGCACCGTTTTTGTTTGTGGTCTTTAATAACAATATCTGACCGGTTGGCCTTGATTATTATTATTATTATTATTATTATTATTATTATTATTATTATTTGCTTGGATTTCTGTTGTATACATATTTCCTTCCAGGTTCCAACCAGAGACCTAAGAAACGCTTAATGACATTTTCCACTGATCAATTTTATAAAAAATACTTAAAATAATTAAAAAAAAAAAGATCGCAAACATTTTACACAGATAAAGGTCTTAGTGAAGTATGAGTTGTACTTGTGGGTACATTTTTTTAACTCATAGGCTACCAAGAATTCCTTTCATGAGTCCATTGGATTCTTTTCCAATCAATCCGAGGGCTCCAACGACAACAGGTATTTGCTACGTTTCAGCTCAGACAAGACACCAGCTTCGTTGACAGGGTGCACTTTCTTCCAGTCAAACGCTTTTGGCTTAAAAATTACCCTTCGGCCAAATCGAACGAAAAAACAAAACAATTTCTAACAGTAAACTAGATTATATCCTTCGGTTGTATCATACTGCTATAAGCTAGCGAGGTTGAGATTAGAAGTAGGTGAAGTGGGAGGTGTGCAGTCCAGCGACTATCTAACCTGTCAGTTTTTCGAGGCCCGCTTCGTTCCTTCCGTGTTGCCTTTTCGTGGGTGGTAATTTTCATAGATAACAATTTTCTTTGTCTTGCCATTTTCGTCTAAAATAGTAATTTATCTTCATTCTGTGACTTTCTCTCTGTCTGAGCCTCTTGCTCTCTACTTTGAAGCTGACTTCACTTACTGATAACCATCGGTCGAAAGTAAATGTTCTGTATCCATTTTTGCGACAGGTCCCGCTGTTTTCAATATAACAAGACCTCAGCTGAATGATAACGCTACAAATTATTGATGATCTCGTGTGCCATATTCTTTAGATTTCCATTTCAAGTACCTTGTATTTTGATAGATTTAGAAGAATATTCAAAGATTCATTATGACCGGCAGGGACCGCCATGTCAATAAAAAAACACATTCTGTTTTTGTGTATATTTTAAAGTCCCATAAAATTGTTACAGGTTTTATATCTGTAACCGGGTCTGAGTGATGTTCATACCAGTTTCTTGCAGTTTCCTCCATGTAAAAGTTGCATATTTTCCAGTGCAGATATTGACCAACTCTATCATTCCCGAGTTTTATATTCAGTTGGTGCCAATACCGCGCAACCTGATACAAGATGGTCATTTGTTTCTGGATATTTATCACAGAATTGGCATTTGGGTTCAACAAATTTTTTTCAACATTAGTGCTTGGTAATTTCTAGTTAGCAAGCATTGGTCCTTTTCAACAAGAACACTATTTACATTATTCGGACTATTGTCCTCATCTTTGTCACCATATTTATTACAATATTTCAGCCGTTGTACGCTCCGGCCTTCTTCAGGTGGTTGGAATGTCGAATTGAACCCTTTATTTCGCTCACTGGGGTAGATTTTTCTAGTTCCACGTACCATGTTTAATGGATGTCAGTTATCAGTTATCGCCTGTTAATTCCCCTCTCCAAGTTCTCCACTGCCTTAGCCGGGTATTGAACTCACACTCTTTGGGTCCTGTCACTGGATCTAACTAACACCTTTGTCCACTGTGCCATGTGTCTTCATCTTCATCTTCATCTTCTTCTTCTTCTTCTTCTTCTTCTTCTTCTTATTATTATTATTATTATTATTATTATTATACCTCACCTCAGAAATATAGACAAATACTGATAAACTGGGTTTCATAGCAATGTATGCAACCAGTTCGGGTGTAGCACAGTGTCGCTGGTCAGCGTGGGGGTAGGGGTGTCTTCCTAGACTGAAATCAACGACCAGGCCGAAATGTTCCTCCGATGCAATCACACGTCCACGTGTCCGTGAACAATTTGGAGAACAGCGGTTGTCGGATGACCTGGAAGGGGGGGGATGGCCTTCGTCAAGTCTGCTTGCCAAAGACACGTTGTTCATGAATGAATAATTCTCCGGCTTTCAGCACAGATATATGGAGCTGGCTGGTCATTTGCACAGCTGCGCCGTCACCCTAGAACCACACCATGATGATGATGATGATGATGATAATTTCACCAAATAAAACACTTTGAAAGAAATGATGAACATTAACATTCATCAGCCTGCCGGCTTTCTTTGAAACGGCATTATTTACAATGAACAAATATACATCAACGTGTAAGAGCATCTCTACAACATACATCGGTATTATGTGCGCATGTGGCCCGGAAACCATTACGGTCGTAGAGGAACAAGCCATAGCGGCAATGGCGTGTCTAGGGCAAGGTAGCCTCACGGACCCCAATCATTTCCAGTTTGGTTTAAAATTACGAGTCTTTTTCCTCTCCTAAACTGTTTGCCGATTCTAGGTTGCTTTGCTATGTAACCCATAGTTGGCGGAAGAAAGAGTTCGTGCAAATTTAAAATCAAACTCAGCGTTGCTACTGCAAGCTCCAAAAACAATAACTCATTTCCAATAGCATTTTCGGATACAACAATACATATATTTTCGTTGTCCTCTTATTACTGAGAGAAAAAACAAGAACAACATCTATTCCATACCTGAAGATGTCTGTAGGAACAGACGAAAGCTTGTAGTAAAAATAAGAACTAATGCAGCAGAAATTTATAGAAACAAGGATCTTTTCATTCATAACAGGTTCGGAGGTTTTTGTATATTATTTGAATTGTTTGCGACGATGGATTTCTCGCCAATTAAATCATTAACCTTTGCATTTGTTTTTGTGTGAATAATTCATGAATTTGTAAATTGATTGCACGTTTATCGAAATATATATATATATATATTTCTTAAGCAGTGTTACATTAGAACACGCACATATCCACAACAAAATTGTACATTTTTTGTTTCAACGTCAAACAAAGGAAAATCTTTTTTTAAAACGTCTCATTAGGTGGGGAATCAGGATGTTACTAAAAACTTTTATTCAGAAATACAATTATCGAAGCAAATATCATCTACTTCCGTTCTTTGGAATTATAAAAAAAAAATGTATAGCAACCAAGATGCTAGAAGTGCAGAACAGCAAGTCCAAGCAAACAATCTCTTTGTTTGCAAGGATCAGGCTGCCTGGACCTGATGTAAAGCGACTCCAACACCTTAAGATGGAAAAGTGAGTGCGAACTGGCCAAAACGGAAAACCAGTTCACACTGAAATCCATCGCACAAGTTGGATTCTTTATAAAATGATCCGCAATCGAAGACCCATACGTGTTACGAATGGTATCGCCCAAAGAAAATTTTTTATTCAGTATTATAGCAAGTACATGTTGTTTAATTCTAACGTCCAACCGCTGTGGCAGTGGCATCACAATTCCGAATGAATTTGGAAAAAGGAAATGAATCTTTAATGAATCTTTAATACAAAAGGAACTGTAATGTTGCAAAACTGGTTGCAACATTATAGCAATTATAGCCACTTTGCGACTTTATGCTGTGAAGACCCAATCATCGATAATATGAGTCTCAACGGGACACCCTTCTTATGAATCTTTGGTAAACTATAAAGACGGGGACGAATAGAGCCAAGCGGTCTCAATTGCTCCGCCATTTCAGAAGAGAGAACACCACTTTTTACCCATTTGACAAGACGTTTCTGAAATCGAATTTCAAAAGTCAGTGTAGAATCATGAGTGTCAATGGAACCAAGACGTTGAAACTTGGAAGGGTCATTCAGTATACTTAACATTTTGTTAAGCAGCTTGGTTGGTATAATTTTTTTTTCCTTCCCTGTCCACTCATTCATGTCATCCATCTTAGTTCCCCGTTAACAGTTTTGACGAGAGGGGACGAAACCGGTCGACTGGTGTGTGTTTTATTTTAAACTTATCATGGCCTACAATACAAATTTCTAGTTTTTAATGCCCTAATATATATATATATATATATATATATAAACTGTGTGAATGTTCTTATGTATAGAATATAACGTTTCTTCTATAAAACAGTGTTTAAAAGAACCCAAAAAAACAATTGTATTAAATAGTTCGTTAACCAATTGTGCCTGATGAATTGAGTAACCATGAAACTCAGAATTGCACTACAAATATATATATATATATATATATATATATATATATATATATATATATATGTATGTATATATATATATATATATATATATATATATATATTACGAAATGGATTTTAATTTATTTGTTTAAACTTTATTTTTAATAGATATTTATAGTTGATTAAGGGGCCTGATTTTATTTATCAAACGGTATATTTATTTGTTTCCATTTGCCGGCTTTAATATTCGAGAAATCTTGTTAGAACAATATGCCAGTGCGTGTGTGCGTTCGTGAGTGTGTCTGTGCGTGTGTGTAAAATCCCTGTGTAAGTAATCCACGTGAAACCTATTAATATAAAATATTAAATCTGATCCACAAAAGAGAGATCAATATATTTATTATAGAACATAGAAATGAATTACGAATTACATAAAAATGAACCTCACTTGTACACCAATTGAGTTTCATTTTTATGCAATTCATATATATATATATATGTGTGTGTGTGTGTGTGTGTGTGTGTGTGTGTGTGAAGTCTATGTATAAAAAAAAACTAATTAATTAACCCCATCATCGTTTTAATAGGATAATTTACACCCAAAGAAATAAACCAACATACAGAATTATAATTTGGCCAACTTACATAAAGCATTTTACTTAGAGTAACAAAAAAAAACAGGAAGCTGTCATGATTACCCACGTCCTTAAAGGAAATGGCAGAGAAAAGAAGGCAAGATATATTAAATTTTAATTTTTCTTAGATACAATTTTACAAGGGAAGTAACTCATAACTGTTAAAGTTAAAATTATCTCCCTTAGATCACCTTTTTTTTTCGCTTTGATTTTCTTTTTGTTTTTAATTATATTTTAATTGATATCTTCATTTTCAATGGTACGTTTTTGTTAATTATGAATCTTTAAAAAGAATTAATTTCCTTTAATTCATTTCGAACAAAGTGATACAATCTTCATTAACAGTTTCCAGGTAAAAGCCAAAATTACGAATTCATATTTTCAAGACCGGTTCATTTAAAAGAATAAGGACACATAACCTTCTATTTCCTCAAAGTCCTCTCTGTCATTTTGGTCATCCTTTAATTAGCTAGCTAGCTAGCTAGCTAGCTAGCTAGATAGATAGATAGAAACTACAATAGATAGATAGAAAGTCCAATTTTTATCGAGTACAGAGATAAATAATTTACGTGTTTTTGTTAGTGTGTCAAAAACTATAAGAATGAAATGTGTTGCCTCATTTTTTCATGCGGTGCATTGGTGGAATTCTAAGTTTTTTAAGAAAATTTTCTGTCTCCCTTTACAGTCCTGAAGTTTTGGCCTATTCAATATAATAAGGCAATTTAAAAACCGATTGTGTGAACTTACGAAATTTTGGTAAGCTGTTGTGGACCTAATTGACCAAAAAACAAAGCAAAAAAGTAATTTTATTTGATAACTGGGTGAGTGCATCAGGTTTCGATGCTGCTGTGAATTACACACTTGCTTCAAAAGGCAAGCAGTTTCCAATCTCTCTCTCGACAAACACAGGCACACATATGCGCGCACGCAAGACAAAAAAAGCTATTCCTTCATGACTATATGGCATATATATATGGTATGTAAACACACAAGAGTATATAATATCAATATGCCAATATTATGAATAATAATAATAATACTCTTATCAGATTGAATGTTATGATGGATATAATAATCTTTGTATATTTATAACCCAGCTTTAATTTGTTGGTGTGCTGCCTCTCACTCAGTAATAATAATAATAATAATAATAATAATAATAAGAAGAAGAAGAAGAAGAAGAAGAAGAAGAAAAAACTAATTGCCCAGACATCGTTATTAGACACTGCAAACAAAAAAATATTGCCTCCTTATTCATATGGCAATCCCTGCAGACTGTAATGTATCTTTGTAGATCTTCAAAAACTATCAAAGTAGATGGACCTTGAAATAGAAATCTCAAAAATGTGGCACATGGAAACATCAATAATTCATGTTGTAGTTGGAGCCCTCGGATTGATTGGAAAAGATTCCAATATACTAGTGAAGGTAGTAGCCCATGCCTTAAGGATACAAAATATTGTTCTCACAAATACATCCCACACCATACAAAATGCTTTATCTATGTAAAATATACGTGATTTTTTTTTTTTTTC
>CAHIKZ030005396.1:190000-192500 GCA_903632075.3 Acanthosepion pharaonis
GGAATTTTTTAAGTTCCAGACGGAACAACAGATGACAATATTAGAACAACAGAAAACATTCCAGATGCAACTACAGGAGGAAACTTTTAATAGACAGATGCAGTTTCAACGAGACATGAAACTGGTGCATAAGGAATTTCAAAACAAAATTCTGGAATTAACTGAGAAGAGGAAAGAGAAAAATCAACAAAAGACACACACACACGTATTCACAGTCAGATACGCACATATTCAGACGTAGATACAGGGACACATACATACACTTCTATCTGATAACGGAACCCCTTCACTTCTATTCTTCCCTCGTGTACTTTCATTTTCATACTTTATTTATTGTAGATATAACAAAGTAATTGTCTCGCCTATCGTAATGTATACGTAAATCCAATAAATACAAAATAGAAATAGAAATACAATCTTTATTTTTATGTGCCATGTCCTTTCAGGACGTAGGCGATCATGGCTCTCCACCTCCTCCTATCCCTTGCAGCTCTCAACAAGTTCCTTCCCTCTGCTTCTTCCCCAGAACACGTTCTGTCATCCACTTGCTTAAGCCTGCTAGATATGTCACGCTTTGTTTACCCTTGTCTCTCTTTCCCTTTATTCGACTCGTGAGTATCAGATTCTCCAGGCCCTCCTTCCTCATTATGTGTCCCAGAAACTTCAGCTGCCTCTTCCTGGTGTTAAGTATAAGATTCCTCCTTGTCTGCATCCTCTCTAAGACCTCATCGTTGCTCACACGCCCGGTCCATGATATCCTTAGCATCCTTCTGTAGAACGACATCTCCGTCGCCTCGAGTCTCTTCTTCATCTTTGAGGAAATCGTCCAATATTCACTGCTGTAAAGAAGGACAGATGTCTCATAACAGCTCAGTATTCTTTTCTTTGTTACCAAAAAAAATCCTCCTCCCTCGCAATACATTTCCCGGCTTCTGGAATGCGTCCTTGGCCATCCCAATACGTCTATGGATCTCAATGTCGCACTTAACGTCCTCTGTCAAAACGCTTCCGAGATATTTAAACTTCTGCGTCTGCTTGATTCTAGTGTTCTCGACCTGCAAATCGCATTTTGAGCTCGTCACTTTACTGATGACTATGCATTCTGTCTTCTTGTAGTTTATGCTTAGTCCTCTTCTTCTGACTCTCCGTTGCTACCTTCTGTAGGAGATTTTGTAATTTCTTTTCCGTGTCTGCGAGCAGTGCCGTGTCATCTGCGTATCTTATATTGTAAAGATTTTGGCCGCCAATGCGAAATCCCGGAAGTTTTTCCAATTCTTGAAAATATATCATACTTATTATAAAACCCAGGTTGTGTGTGTGTTTGTGTGTGTGTGTGTGTGTCCGTTTATATATTGGATCGGATTACCTACATTTTTCAACCGATTTCAACAAAACTTCACAGGACTACGTAAAATTACATTGTGGTGGTTCTGACAGCGCCAAAAATTGGAAAAACACAATTGTTTTTGCATGAAATCAATTTGAAACATGATTAAGAGGCGAGAATGAAAGGGGGGCAACACATATCGAGTTATACTTATAAAACCCAGGTTGTTTTTGTGTGTGTTTCTGTGTTCGTTTATATATGGGATCGGATTTCCTACATTTTTCAACCGATTTCAACAAAACCACACTTTTTTTTTTTGGCAGGTAGTGTTTCTTATTGTCTTGCACACTTTTTTCTTTATTTTACATTTAGAATGCTTTAAAAATTCCATTTACAAGACAATTGTTTATAATAAAATTCTATTCAATCGGTAGACTCATAACGATTGAAAAAATGCTTTTGTTTGAGTTTGGGTTTGACCAATTCTAAAAAAAAAAAACAAAGTAATTAAGACATGCGTGTCCGTCAACCTTAAACAATAATCTTTGTCAATTTCATTTTTCAGTCTTTATGATGGTCGATACTTGATCTATCTCTTACTGTTACATCCCCGGGCAACGCCGGGCTCTACTGCTAGTATACAATATACCCAATGTGGAGAGTGTCCTTTTCATCAGTGGCCTCGTTTTCTTCTCTTCAGAATCCCCGTTTCATACACGTATTTCCTCTCTCTCCCTCTCTCATTCTATACCTTTTTCTTTATTTTTCTAATGTTCAACCAATAAAAGTCCATGAGTTTCTCAAATTAGAGGGTACTGTGTTGAGTTTTATTAGCGTAAAAATAGATAAGAAATGAAATTCTTGGCGCTTTCAGGAAAGATAGCAGCTAATTATAGGCTTAAAGGTTTCAAGATTTAATTAATGACTGAAAGTATAGTTAGAATTATAGAGTAGAAGTAGACTTTAAAAGGAACCAGAAACCCAATCTTAAAAAGAAAAGAAGGGATAAACCTCTACTCCTGTTCAAAACACCGAGGAGGAGTATGAACCGGACGATTTTTTTTTATTGTCAAAGTTTGATGTTTTGATCATACCTCTCGTACATTAATTACTTTCCGATCTTTTACCATCTTTAAGGAGCAAGAGGCTACCTGGAGTGAAAGAGAATAGGAT
>CAHIKZ030005396.1:197500-215000 GCA_903632075.3 Acanthosepion pharaonis
AATGAAAGATACATGATCGCCGAAGCGTGTATCACGCATGGCACATAACTGACTGAGATATTTATTTCTGAATGACAATTACGCTAATTTACAAATAAATATCAGCCTGTTTATATTTTTAAGCTAGTTTTTAGTTTAGCTTAAGGTGAAAATATTTCTTTCGTCTTCTCGCAGAATGTGAACAGTCTGCTTCCATAGATTAAATAAAGTGTTCAGTTTGGAAATCCCTGTAGGTTACCCGGATTAGAAGGTTAGAGGGCAAAACGGCCGAAATACTGTGACAACAAAGACGAGGAAAATAGTCTAATCCAAAGAAGGATCTGCAATGTAATCAATCCTGACTTAGCATCTCGACTTCAGTCACTTTCTCACCGGCGTGGTATGCCTCCCTCTGTCTTTTCGACAAATATTTTTATGGCTACTGCTTTTTTTCCCCCGGTGGCCGGAAAAGGTGAGTTTAAGCGTGCTATTAGATTGGCATCTAGGTCCCACCCGTTTACTGGTGAATTAGTTAAATCTAACCGCCTCTTCTACTCCAACAGTTTATTTTCTCGCACTTCCCGCCTGTGGAATTCCCTTCCGTTTACTTCCTTCCCTGATAACTATAATTTTCAAAAATTTAAATACAACGTCAATCGCCATCTTCTATTTTTGAACCCCGTTCAGCTTTCCTTGTCCCACACACCTATACACAGTCTTTTCTTTCACCTTCAATGTCTATAGCCCCCCTGCGTAGTAGAGGCATTCCCGCCTTGCTTAGGGTGAAATAATCTTTTTTAAAAATGACTAGATATAACCGTAAGTTCTATGAATATATATTACACATTTATAAGTCTACTATTCATCAATGCATTGAATATTGCTGCCATATCTGGTGTGGTGCTCCTGCTATATATTTAGAGAAATACAAGGAAGAATCTGCAATGTTATTGGTCCTGATCTGGCATCTTGGCTTCAGTCACTTTCCCAACACCGTAACCCAGCTTCCTTGTGCCTTTTCTATGAATATTTTCATGGTAATTTTTTTATGAGTTTTTGTCAATGGCACTAGATTGGTAGCAAGGTTACATAATAAATGGTTAGATGCAACCGTAAATTATATAATAAAAGTTTCTTTTCTCACACTTTGCGCTTGTGGGACTCTCCTCTGGCTTCTTCCCAATCAAGGTTGATTTTCAAAAATATTAAATGTAATATCAACTGTTAACTTCTGTGATATTAATTCCTGTTCTTTTAATGTTCAATAAGAAATCATTGATTTTACAATTTTAAAGATGTACTTTATGCTATTCGTCCAGGTACAGAGTTGCCCTACATTTAAATATATTTTGTTTTTGGTTCATTTTTGTTGTTGTTTTCTTTTTGTTTTCATTTGTAATGTTATACCCGCTTTAGAATGAAGGCGATTACGACCCTCTACAGTTATATAGCTATTATCTCTGTGAATGGCAAATGACTATTGGAGTATGATGATGAAGTGGTTTTCCTTCGCCTTTTCTTCGATTCTGGAATTCTGAGTTTTCATTCTCTTACACTGAGACCAAAAAGATGGCGAACACAGTAGCTAGATTAGGGGGTGGAGAAGAATCAGATTCATGCCGTGTTCAAAGGGATCTGTGCAAAATTGAACGGAATTTGAATTCCGACCCGACATCTTTTACATTACGCGCATAGCCGTTACCTATGTTAATGTTCAGAAAAGATGAAGATGTCCTTATTTATCTGTTATTCTCGAAGCAAATCTGTTTTCCAGATCCATTCGTGTCGGGTACACAAGTATTTTTCACCTCATTTTAGTGAGAAAAAACCTGCCGAAACTAGTCCTGTATCATTAGCGTGAAAATTCTTAATTAATCAATTATCGTGCTAGAAAACCTTTCTCACCAATATCTCTCTCTCTCTCTCTCTCTCTCTATCTATCTATCTATCTATCTATCTATCTATCTCTCCAGTCTGTCGTGCTCGACAATACTTCTAAACAGGATCTATTATTTTGCACATGCATAAACTTACCATTCGAAACTACATAGTTTATTTCTGCTACATCTAGTTTGGTGCTTCGTCTATTTGTCCAAAGATTGTTGACAAAATCCAAAGTAGAATAGGCAACGTTATCGGTCCTGACATAACATCTCCATTTCAGTAACTTTCCCACTGCTGTCATGTAACTTTCTTTTGGGTCTTCTATAAATATTCCCGCGTTCATTGCTCTGATGAGATTTTCTATATGGTATCTCGACTTCATGGAATTTAAGCTCGGTACTAGTTTGGTAACTAGCTCTCATAATTTCACTCTTGACATTTTTAGTTGTAACCCTAAGTTCTATGCCAACAGTCTACTCTCTCTCACTTCCCGACCGTCTGGCTTCCTGCTTTACAGTCAACTACGACCTCCTTGAATCTTGTTCTTTTATTGTCGTCTCTGTTTCTTGCAGTCTCAGTAACCCCCTTGCGTCCCACTTGCTTTTCTTACTTTGTTTAGTCTAAAATAATTAAAAACAAGTTGTTGGCATCCTCGAATTTTTATTTATTTATCTTTATCTCTAAGATCACTGATTAAAAATAGTTTCGAGCGAATGAGGCCTGTAGGTCTTAACGGGCACCATCTTTCTTCAAAACTCGCGGTTTGGCGCTACAGAATCACAAATTGTGCAAAATAACAGAAACCACGTCACTTGAGGATTTTCAACAACAGCAACAACTAAAATGGACAGCAAATGCAAGTCGAAAAGAAAATAATGCATAATCAAGATGTTGATGTTCCACACTACTTCAAATAAAAGGTTAGGAAATAAGCTCTTCATCAATACTGGAAAGAGCAATAACAGTTATTGGACATGGGGAAATCTATTTTCCTGAAAAAGTCTTTTAGTAGAAAAAGTTTATAAATTTCAGCCAACAGTGGTACTGTCTGCTCGGTCTTTGGATATCGAATATTTCCTTATAAGGAAACAGCTAATGTTTTCCATTACCATTTATCATTAGAGAAATAAATATCAACACAAAGTTTGCTGGTATTATTATTATTAGTAGTAGTAGTAGTAGTAGTATAAAAATGTGCTTGTTCCTCCGTTTGTTAGTTCGCATGACCGTTACACCTTACCAATACGTGATTAATTATGGACTAGTGCGCTTTTTATCTTGGGAATAGGGGAAAAGACTTTACTTGGTTTCGGTGAGAAAAAGAAAGAAAGAAATGTTTAACGGTTCCTGCTAATACCTAATAAATAATGGACTATTCCGTTTTATCGTGGAATGGGGTGGGGGAAACAGCACTTGCTTTCAGTGAGAAAAAGAAAGAAAGAAAGAAAGAAAGAAAGAACTTTTATGTCTACTGCCAATACCTCAGAAATAATGGACTATTCCGTTTTTGTCAGGGAAATAAAGGAAAAGACACTACTTGGTTTCAGTGAAAGAAAGAAAGAAAGAAAGAAAGAAAGAAAGAAAGAAAGAAAGAAAGAAGCGTTATAACGTTTCCTGATAATACCTCATAACTAATGGACTATTCTGTTTTGACCGAGTGGAACGAGGGGAAAAGACGCTACTTGGTTTCAGTAAGAAAATGAAAAAAAGAAAGAAAGAAGAATTTAATGGCTTTTTAAGTGAAACGGAAAAAGTTATTAACTTCAAATCTTTTCATTTGTACCCATTTCTAAAAGTAATGCCCAGCATTCATATTTATGATTGTTATTGCAATATTTTTGCAATTAAAGTTGTTAAGCTCAAATATTTAACGATGCGATAGGGGAATTTTCACGGATATTTTATTGTCGTAGAACTAGCCTCGAGCTTATTCAATCATTAACCGAAGAAAAAAGATCCATCAGAAAGTTCAAATAGGTAAACCGTGAAATTTTCCCGGATTAAAACTAAATATTATTAATTGAGAGAGCAGTACATCAACGAACGAAGTGAAGCTGAGGTAGAAATATATATATATCCCAGTCGGCTTATCATGATACTCAGCCTGATAATGGGTGTGCCGGCAACACCCATCACGTCCAAATGTGCGCGATACAGTGACAGGTTTGAGAAGAGCTGGGTATAGCCTTGCAGGTGGAACAGAGTTAGAAATACCTTCAAGTTGAGTAGCCCAGTTTGCTCAGGCGGTCTTTAATTGAATGTGTTCTCATACACTTAGATGGTGACTCCCAAGTTTGACTGCCTAATTCTTAAAATTTAAAACGAACGAACCTCTCAACACCCAGCAACGTTGCTTCCCTATTACTCCCATTAATGAACAGAGTTGCGTGTCAACCCCGGGAGAACATGCGCAAATGATTTAAGGCAGACCAAATCTGTGGTAAAATCAGACGCCATGAGAGACATTCCTAGTGTCGCATCAGGGTCTTTATTCTTCTTCTTCTTATTATTATTATTATTATTATTATTATTATTATTATTATTATTATTCCTTTGATTACTGGTGTGTACTTACTTCTTTCCGGATTTAAGGTCAGAAAAGTCATCATGACATTTTCTACTGAGCAATTTAAAAACAAACAAAAAAAAAACAGATTTTACATAGGTAAAGCCCCTCCTAAGGTGCGGACTGTACTCGTAAGAACAATTATTATTATTATTATTATTATTATTATTATTATTATTATTATTATTTCCTTTGATTTCTGGTGTAGACACATTTCTTTCCGGGTCCCGCCGATAGACGTAAGGTTAGAAATGGCATCATGACATTTTTCCACTGAACAATTAAAAAGAAAAACACACACACATATTTCACAGAGATAAAGACCTTCGTCATGTGTGGAGTCTACTCGTGAGAACAATTTGTTATACTTCTTTAAGGCATGGGCCTCCAGGGATCCCTTCAATTAGTCTACTGGAATCTTTTCCAACCAATCTAAGGGCTCCAACTACAACAGGGATTGTTTATGTTTCCACGTGCCACATTTTTGAGATTTCGATTTCAAGGTGCTTGTATTTTGATAGCTTTCTGTTTCGGTGTCGCATATTGACGTATTTAATGGAAAAGTGCCTTGTCATCCTATTGGTCCTGATCTGGTATCTCCACGTCAGTCACTTTCCCAGCGCTATGACGTGGCTTCTCTCTGTCTTTCCTATCATTATTTTCATAGCAATCATATTAATGAAGTCTCATTCTTTCGACCTCGACCGCATGAATTTAAGCGTAGTGCTAGATTGGCAGCTAGGTCTCATCTTTTTACTGTTGAAATGCAACCGCAAGTTCTATCCTAATAGTTCATTTTCTCACCCGTAGAACTCTCTTCCGACTTTTTTGCTCCCTGCCACCTACGATCTTTAATACTGAGTTGCCCATGGGTCTTAATTATGTCCAATATTCAATCAATTACACATTACCCTAATCAACAATAAGACTGCTGTTTTTTATTCATCATTTTTGCCTTCCTTCAACATGGCTGATGCTAACCTCCAATAAAACACCTTATTGTGCCTTCTTGGTCACATGTTTTTCACTGACATGAAGTGAAATGATTATATTGAATCAAATTTTATGTCTGTTGCATGGAAAATTGGTTCACTTTATTATGCCAGACATTTTTTTTTATCGGAATCCGTCTTCTCATTTATAAATCTACCATTCATCCATTCACTGAATATTGATGCCAACTCTGGTCTGGTACTCTTGCTATATATCTCAAGATTCTTGACAAAATCCAAAGGAGGATCTGTTATCAGTCCAAACCTGGCATCTCGACTTGAGTTACTTTCCCACTGGCATGATGTGGCTTCCCTCTGTCCTTTCTATAGAAAGTCAGTTGTTCTAATGAGCCCTTCTCCTTTTTACCTCGACCGTGTGAATTACAACTAGATTGGCTAGACGGTTTCATCGTTTTAGGGTTGAAATAGCAAAAGATGCAACCGTAAGTTCTATTCTAATAGTTTCTTTTTTGCACTTATCGTCTTCCGGTTTCTTAATTCCCTGCCACCTATATAAATTTAATTGCAATGTCAATCGCCATCTTTTGTCTTCTTTTTATTGTCCTTTCTCCTCATTGAGATATTCTCATTCTCTTTTCCTCCCAGTAATTCCTTGCGTTTTAGTGACATTATCGCCTTGCTTGGGGGATATGTTTAAACAAAAATGGTATCAACATGACTCATCACAACACAAGATCTTTTCAAAGTATCCACCCCCAGAACAAATGATGGCGGTTTTATGAAGATCTACAATCTTGGTTTCCATTCCACTTCTCCGTAAGCTTTGCAAGTTTCTAGGCGATGTTCAAAGATCCCCCCAAATATTATACCAAGAATGACTTCAACGGGATGTCCCATAAGTCCTTCAGCTCCTTAACAAGATCCTGGTATTGTTTTTATTCAATCTTTTCAATTTCTTTGGAGTTCACTCTTGTATCGCATAGAACAGTAAAATCAATAATTTAACAATTGCTAATTTCCTTATCACAGTAAGGTCGGGTCTCCGTGCTTCAATGATATGATCTGTTTGGAACATGGGTAGGAGTTTATCTACATCAATTAAGATACAATGGCTGTTACTTTTTACAAATACTTCTGACTGCTATTCCTACCATTATTATTATTATTATCATTATTACTTTGATTTTTGTTATATACTCATTTCTTTCCGGGTACCAACCAGAGACCTAAGATCAAAAATGGCTTCATTTTCCACCGATCATTTAGGTAAAAACAAACACAAGCTCAAACACACTTTACATATATAAAGCTCTTAGTAATGTGCGAGCTGTATTGTCGGTACAGTTTTTTTTTGTTTTTTTTTTTTATATTTCTTTACGGTATAGACTACCAGAAATTATTATTATTATTATTATTATTTCTTTCATTTCTGTTGTATAATCATTTCCTTCCGGATACCAACCGGAGACCTAAAATCAGAAATAGCTTCAGGATATTTTCCAGTGATCATTCTGGTAAAAACAAACACAAGCTCAAACGCATTTTACATAGATAATGCTCCTAGTAATGTGAGAGCTGTACTTGTGGGTACATTTTTTTATATTTCTTTAAGCTATGGTTTACAAGAAATTATTATTATTATTATTATTATTATTATTATTATTGTTGTTGTTGTTGTTGTTGTTGTGCTGACACTGCGAAGCTTAATGTACTTATTGTGTCCTTGCTGTAAAGCTGGGTGCTTTCAGCCGACATTTCACTTTCTTATGTATTGACTTCCTTTGAATATGTTAACAAAACAGTTGTGAGTTCAATCCCTGGGTCGGGTAGTACGAATATACTCACAATGCCAATAGCTGAACACTTAACCAAAACGAGATATACCGAGACATGGACAGCGGCATGAGAAGAATCTACCCGCGTAGATTGAATAAAGTGCTCTGCGGGAAATTCCCTAAAAGTTAACCGGATCGACAGACACTTGAAGAATGTCTGGATGCAAAACAGCGGAGAAGGCAACGGGAAACCACTCCACAATCTTTAAAATGAAATCATAACAATTCATAGAGAAACGAAATCTCTGATTTTCACCAACGTCTTGAAAGAGTATGGGATTTCATTTTTAAATAAATCTTTTAAATAACAGGTTAGACGGTGCATTCTAGCTCATAGATGACAGCAAGTCTAGGTGAAGGGCAAGTCTGAATTCAAAACTTTAAAATTCAACAGAAAACTATTGCAATATATAGTCAATAAAGATGGCGTAATCGTTAGGATACTGTGAACACACGCAGCCTTAATCGGAACTTGCAATTAGTTTACCAATTCACACATTCTGCCCCGTTAATGATTGAGTTCCACCGTATTGCTTGTTTATAATCACCGGATTACTACGGAAGTGTGCTGGTTAAACTATCTGCCTCCGGGCAGAGAGGATCCCCCAGACGAGACAATGTCGAAGGGCAGAGTCTCGTCTCGGGAGACAGCTACACGACCCCGTTTTATACGGGGTCTACGGGGAAATTTTAGCCGAGCCTACAGGTTCGGAAACCCAACAATAAACTTGGCCTTGTGTCAGACCGTTTCACGCGGGGTGGTTAGTGAATATCTCACCGAAGTTAAGGGTGGTCGAGCCTGCTCAGTACCTATATGGGTGACCGCTTGGCAATATTTGGTGCTGTAAACGAACGAAGTGAAGCTGAGGTAGAAATATATATATATCCCAGTCGGCTCATCATGATACTCATCCTGATAATGGGTGTGCCGGCAACACCCATCACGTCCAAATGTGCGCGATACAGTGACATGGATGTACGGGTGGTGTAATGGGTAACGGCTAGGAATTGTTAAACGGAGAGACGACTTCCAATTCCTTTTGAGTTTGTTATATTCACTTACATGCAAATACCATTGGGAAAGGTATGAATCCAGGTATCTAACCAGCTGTGGTCTAATTATTAAGACTTGTATCACTAAATTATTATTATCGCCAAAACAAATTCTTACAATCTAAAAATATTTTCTGGCTTTAAAAATCCCTTAAGGGGTTGATAAGCCGTAAAAGACGAATCAATCAATATGCTTGTGTATAACAGCTAGATTAAAAAATTTTCGACTGATCTCTGTTACTTCACATCGAAGATATTATTTTACGCGCTCATTGAAAGTAACACCAATCTGAAGTAATCAATAAGGCCCTTGCATGACTTAAACGTCGAATAAATTCATAGACTTTTATATCTAATACTCTCCAAAGCTTTGGTTTCAATTTATTTGTCCGTGAATTGCCATGAATTCTTGGATAATATGGTGAAGTGCTTTACCTGTTGCCTTCTCCACGCTTTTGCATTCAGAATAAAGTGGTTGCCAACCAAGCATAATGAGACCAGTCTACCCTGTTATTTAACTCATATCTGCCGTGAGGAAAAGGGATGAGATGCCTTTACCCCCCAACGGCATTTGAACAAAATACTACTCAATATGCTGGCGTAAAAGAAGAAGAAAAACCTGGTTTATTCCAGCGGCGCTTATAATCAATTCACTAACGATATTGCCATGGTAAGAGAGACTCCCAAAGATAAAACAGTTGATTTCAAATAGCTCCATGGATTTACTCTTTATGTGTAAGCACAAGTGTGTACGTAACAGTCGTCGAATAATAAACTGATTGTTGCCATAAAGAAAAAGAAATCAAAGAAAGGAAAGAGTAATCAGTGATTAATAATAACGAAAAACTAGAAACGTTTTCATAGCATATTTTTTGCTATATAATTTGGCATATTTTGTTGTATAATTTGGAGAACTAGGAAGATAATCTAGCGATAAATATTGATTTATCTGCCAGATTCTTATGTCTACTTCGTTGATTGTAGTTTTCTTCACCCAGCAAAGGAAGTGAAAAGGATTTCAACCAAGAAAAGTTTCGAAAATATCTCCATGGAATACATTGAAACAACCTGCAATGCGTAACTGCAAAAACTGGAATGTCACCGTTTTTGCTTTGATGTATTTTTATAAAACTTTAAGTCCATTTTTCCTTTTCCATTATTTTTTTTTATTTGTTCCTTTTTCTTTTCTTTCTTTATCTTTATTTTATTTACTCGATTTTCCTTTTCTTCGTTTTTCTTCTTTCTTTTTTTCTTATTTTTTAATTTTTTTCTATAATTGTTTATTTATTTACTTTTGAAAAAAAGAAATCCTCACTTACCTCAAAGACAGTACTCCTAAGAAGGGCGTAGAATGGATTAGGCAAAATTAAAAAAAAAAAAAACACCTTTAAACGAAGAATTCGATATTGCGATTTTTAAGATGAATATTCTAATAATAACGGATCCATTTTGAAGTTAGCACTTTGTTACTAAAGTTTTAAACATAAAAAGTAATAACGAAAACTCAGTTTTTTACCTAGACATGCCACAAAGAAATCGAAAACTGATTTCTTTCGTGCGCAGTGGTATGACGATTTATCGGATTCCAAGAATAAAACAGTTTCCTGAAATTGCTATTCTCTTCTTTACAAAAAAAAATCTAATTTAAAAAAGGGTTTTTAAAATTACCTACTTTGCGTGATAACCTACATAAAAATTACCTTTACTATATTGCTAGTGATGATAACTATTTTGGCTTCTGTCTTCTTAACAAAACCTCATAATAGGTACAATGAAAAAAAATAAGAGTCAACCATAGGAAAAAATCACCTACAACCCTCAACCTCTCTTTCACCAATATTCAAGCGTTCTAATTTCTGTAGTGTAGAATCTTTTCCATTGAAACCTTCTCCAGATATCTTCGCACTTTGCGAAACCAATTTAAATTCTTCTATAGCCCCCAATGAATTCTATTTAGGCTATCTTCCTCTTTGTCGAAAAGATTCTAGCATACATATGCATGACCTCGGTATTTAACTCCGAGAAAATCTTCCAATAGCGAGGGAATTGTCTCTTGAGTCACCTGATGATTCTTTCATGTGCTTTCGACTTCTATTACTGCACTCTGTTAGCTACCACTTTTTCCTTAGTCGCTCTCCTACTTCTCGATACTGTAATATATTAAACAAAATTTCTAACAATATAAATATCTCTCTCTCTCTCTCTCTCTCTCTCTCTCTCTCTCTCTCTCTCTCTCTCCATCCATACATCTACGAAGATTTTTGTATTTGGTTATTTTAATGCCCATCACCTCAAGTGGCTAAATGATTATAATTTTCCTAGTGTTGTTGGTATTCAGACATTGAATTTTTCCATTGCTCAGTCTCTTAGCCAAATAGTGTATTTGCCTTTTCATTTTTCTAATGGATCTGATTATGCTTCTTTAGTACCTTTGTTCCTTACCTCCTCACCTGACTTTTGTCGAGCATCATTTGTCCTCTGATCAATTCGGAACACGCAGTGCTGACATTTGTTTTGCGTCGTCTATTAAAAAAGAACTTTCTATTCACGATACTTATTTAAATCCGCGTAACGATTGGTATTCATTTCGAGACTTTTTCCGTTATTTCCATTGAATTGATATTCGTAACCTTCCTATTGATAATTGTACCACTTGAGCTTCTTCTTGGATCAAAGCTGGCATCGATGCTTTTGTTCCTTCACGGTAATACCAGGTCTGTTCTGTCGCTCTAGCCTACAGAATTCGCTTCTTTGGGATGGTCCAGCGTGATAGTTCCGATCACAACAGAAGCCTATTTGTCTTCTCGTAAAAATTGTAAACGCGCCTTATAAACAAATCTAGATCTTTGTGAATAGAATAAGACACCGCATAGTTTCTAACAAGTTTGGCTCTCGTGATTACGTATGGCTCTTTAATAGTTTTTAAAAAGAAGTAAGTCTTCTATCACTCCTTTCTTCACTCAACTTGAGGTGTTAACTTCTATTGATAAATCAAAATGTTTTTCTCGTACATTCTCCTCAAATTATGCTCTTGACCCATCTGGGTTATCTTTGCCTGATTTTCCATTTAGAACTGAGTCCATATTGAGTGATACACATATACCTCCGTCCAAACTAGATCCCTTCAAAGCATGTGTACTTTATAGAATCCCTGCAATAGTCTTTAAGAAATGTGCTTCCGAACTGGCTCCTGTTCTCTCTAAACTATACTATAATTACCTTATGCTTGTGTATAATAGCTAGATTAAAAACTTTTCGACTGATCTCTGTTACTTCACATCGAAGATATTATTTTACGCGCTCAATGAAAGTAACATCAATCGGAAGTAATCAATAAGGCTCCTGCATGACTTAAACGTCGAATAAATTCATAGACTTTTATATCTAATACTCTCCAAAGCTTTGGTTTCAATTTATTTGTCCGTGAATTGCCATGAATTCTTGGATAATATGGTGAAGTGCTTTACCTGTTGCCTTCTCCACGCTTTTGCATTCAGAATAAAGTGGTTGCCAACCAAGCATAATGAGACCAGTCTACCCTGTTATTATTCTTATTTTTGAATAGTTGCAATAGTCTTTAAGAAATGTGCTTCCGAACTGGCTCCTGTTCTCTCTAAACTATACTATAATTACCTTACAGTTTCTATATGTTAGAAATCCTATTCTGTCGCCTCTCTATTTAAGAACACAGGTGAATCATCTGATCCTTCTATACACCTATTAGTTTTCTACCACTTTTTTGGCAAAGTACTGGAGGTTCTAATCAGCTTTGAATTGGTTTACAATTTCACTTTGTAAGTTCTCCTTTCAGATAGGCATAATGACTTTCGCTTCTCTATGTTAACTCCTGATGTGTTAACGATTATTGTTGAAAGAGGCGGTCAAGTTTTAGATAAGAATGGTGAAGCCTGGGCTATTGTCTTGAATATCCCGAAGGTATTTGACAGGATTTGGCATAATGAACTCCACAAGTTGAAATGTTATAGTATTTCTGAACGAATTTCTGTACTGATTCAGACTTTCTAATCGAATCGCGAACTGAATGTTGTCTTAAACGGCCACTCTTCTAGATCTTTTTGTATCAATGCAGGCGTCCCGGAGTTCTATCCTTGGACCTGCGCTGTTCCTAATTTTCATCAACGACCTTCGTAAAGACGCAGTTCTCAACTCTATATATATGGTGATGACACAACGATTTATTCGTGTCTTAATAGTAAGTCTGGTCGGTGCGATAACGTCAAATAGGCAGATGATACAAAAAAATGATCTACATGGTGTAGGGCAAAGAATGGCTTGTTAATTTTAACACCTCAAAAACGAAATTGTTCTTATTTAATCGTTTGAGAGCACTTTCTATCTTCCAACAGTATGGCTGATACTAACTCTCAGAAGAGTGACTCATTGCACCTTCTCAGACTAGTGGAAATATTATATTGAATAAATTGCTAAGTTGGTTTCCTTTGTCCTGCTTGACAATTTTTCCCGATGAAATCTATCTTACATAGCTATAAGTCTACTATTCGTCCTTGCTTTGAATATTGCTGCCGCATCTGGTTTGATGCTCCTTTTAGAAATTCATGATAAAAAAAAAAGAATAATCTGCAATGTTATTGGTTCTGACTGGCATCTTGGCGTCAGTCACTTTCACATTGTCGCAATGTAGCTTCCCTGTGACTTTTCTATGAATACTTTTATGGTAATTGTCCTTATGAACTTTTCTCTATGCTATATATATTTCTCTATGCTATATACCTGCTTCATGAATTTAAGCGCATTTCAAGATTAACAACATCTCATAATATCACAGTTGAAATAACTAGATGTAACGGTAAGTTCTTTTTTCTCACACTTCTCGCTTGTGGAACACTCTTCTGTCTTCTTGCTTCCTAAACAACTTTGATCTCCAAAAATTTAAATACAACGTCAATCGTTATCTACTGGCTTCTTAATTGGTCTTCTTTTATTGTTACCTCTCCTTAATAGTATTTTCTTTTCTCATATTCTTTAGCATTGCGTAACCCCTTGCGTTTTAGTGGCTTTATTGCCTTGCTTGGAGGGATTTTTTTTTTTTTAAATCACCTAATGTATACTGAAAACAGTTAAAATTAGATTAATTTTTTTTTAAATTAAAGTGGTGCCATCTTACTAAAACCTTCGCGCAAAAATTTATATTCAAGTTATTATTTACTGGTTAGTTCTTAAATGATGACGCTAATTTAAAGATGACGTCGGGTGAAATGCTAAAAGCATTATCATGGTGACCGCACCCTGTTACAAACTTCATAATGGCAAATTGAAGAAGACATTCAGCAGATAAGTTTTATGAGAAATGAAAAACGATTTAGCACTTAATCAATGGTCAACACTTGTCTCTTGATATGATATGCTTTTATTTTTAGTGCGTATGAGTTGGAAATGGCGCCCCATATTTCGCCAGGTTTATTTACCACGAAAGAACGTGAGTTTCATCATGCGTCCATGTTTTGTGTACTAAATAATTTCTCTCCACGCCTGTCACCCGTTGGTAGAGATGCTTTTATTTATGGTGGTGGGTTTTTTTTTTTTGGTTTTTTCCTTGACGGCTGAACGCTGCTGTGTCACCGTTCAAATCACGAATCAACGAAAGTCGGGAAAGAGAGGTAAAATAAACAGAGTGAAAAGTGAGGAGGGTGTGAAATTTAAAAAAAAAATAAATAGGGAAAAGTGTGAGAAAGATATTATGACAAAAAAGTGAGTACATTGAAAAGAAAGAAAGAAAGAAAGAAAGAAATGGCATACACAGTGTAGAAGAAAGAAAGTAAGAAAGAGAGAAAGAAAGAAGTCTGTAAAAAATTGACATGTATGAAATAGACAATGAAAAGAGCGAAAAACAAAAAAAAATGAATGCAATGAGAAGATAAGGGAATGGAATAAACAAGAAAAAAAAAAGAAATTTAGAAAAAGTATAAATGATATGAAATAAAGAATGGAAAAGAAAAGGACAAAATGAAAGAATTCAAGAAAAGAAAGAAAGAAAGAAAGAATAAAAGGCATGAAATAAAGAATGGAAGAAAAGGACAAAATGAAAAGAATTCAAGAAAGAAAAGAAAAGAATAAAAGGCATGAAATAAAGAATGGAAAGAGAAAAGGACAAAATGAAAGAATTCAATAAGAAAGAAAGAAAGAAAGAAAGAAAGAAAAAAGAATAAAAGGCATGAAATAAAGAATGGAAAGAGAAAAGGACAAAATGAAAGAATTCAATAAGAAAGAAAGAAAGAAAGAAAGAAAAGAAAAAATAAAAAGGCATGAAATAAAATGAAATGGAATGGAAGAGAAAAGGACAAAATGAAAGAATTCAATAAGAAAGAAAGAAAGAAAGAAAGAAAAGAAAAGAAAGAAAAAAAGAAAAGAATGAAAGAAAGAATAAAAGGCATGACAAAAATGAAAAAAGAATGGAAAAGAAAAAGGATAAAAATGTAAAGAATTCAATAAAAAGAAAAAAAAAAATTCAATAAGAAAGAAAGAAAGAAAAAGAAAGAAAAGAAAGAAAGAAAAAGAAAGAATAAAAAGGCATGAAATAAAGAATGGAAAGAGAAAAGGACAAAATGAAAGAATTCAATAAGAAAGAAAGAAAAAAAAGAAAAAGAAAAGAAAGAATAAAAAGCATGAAATAAATAAAAAGAAATGGAAAAAAAGCAAAATAAGAAAGAAAGAAAGAAAGAAAGAAAGAAAGAAAGAATAAAAAGCATGAAATAAAGAATGGAAAGAGAAAAGGACAAAATGAAAAAATTCAAGAAAAGAAAAAGAAAGAAAGAAAGAAAGAAAGAAAGAAAGAAAGAAAGAAAGAATAAAAAGCATGAAATAAAGAATGGAAAGAGAAAAGGACAAAATGAAAGAATTCAATAAGAAAGAAAGAAAGAAAGAAAGAAAGAAAGAAAGAAAGAAAGAAAGAAAGAAAGAATAAAAGGCATGAAATAAAGAATGGAAAGAGAAAAGGACAAAATGAAAGAATTCAATAAGAAAGAAAGAAAGAAAGAAAGAATAAAAGAAAATAAAAAAAGAAAGGACAAAATGAAAAAATTCAATAAAAGAAAGAAAGAAAGAAAGAAAGAAAGAATAAAAGGCATGAAATAAAGAATGGAAAGAGAAAAGGACAAAATGAAAGAATTCAATAAGAAAATGAAAAAAAGAAAGAAAGAATAAAAGGCATGAAATGAAGAATGAAAAGAGAAAAGGACAAAATTAAAAAAATCAATAAGAAAATTAAAGAAACAAACAAAGATGGAAAGAAAGTAGTTGAAATAAAGAAAAGGTTAACAAGAAAGGGAAATAAGGAAATAAGAGAATGAAATGAAAGAATGCAAAAGAGCAAAGCAAAAAGAAACAAACAAACAAACAAACAAAGGAAGAAAATTGCAAAAGAAAAAAAAATAACAATTTTAACCCAAAACAGAAACAATTACTCAAAATTTGTAGTGTTGTGGTTTTAAACAAAAATGTAGCGAAAGTTAAACATACCAACAATTAGTGTCAAAAGAATCGGAAAATCCAAAGAATAATTTGCTTGTTGCTTTTTACTGATTAATTAATTGGTCTTTAAATTTTTATATTTAATAATGACAGAACTTTTACTTTTGTTCCGTACGCAATCTTTCCAGTTTCGATTAGCAATCTACGAATCGCATTTATATTCAATACGAATCTTTCTTTTTTCAGAAACGTACAACTTTATTCCTTTAAAGGTATTTTTTTCTTTTCTTCATGATATTGAAATCCTTAAAAATCTGCAATTTTAACCTATGATCTCACCTATTATTTGCGTTTACCTTAAAATTATGAAGACTTGTGCAAAAGTAAAAGAAAGGTTCCATCTATGTTTTAAGTGTCTCTTTTAGAATTCTCATAGAGAAAAAAGAAAAAGTTATATGAAGTACATTTATAAGGAAGAGAATAATACACACACACACACATACATATATATATATGTATATTAATAAATAAAAAATGCAGCTTAATTAATATTCTAAAAGAGTCATTCAAAGAATAAATCAATAAAGGTAACATAATTAATGGCGAATTCACTTCGCTAACAGATTAAGAAGGCATAAACTTACTGACCACTCGCTGAACGACGCGATCCTTGTTTTTATTAATTTTACATTGTATTACATGTTCGGTCCATATTGTTCGGAAGTACTTTCAGTGAAAACATTCACCATCTTCAAGCATAGGTGTTATTTTTTCCTCAATTTCAGGTAATTTCGGATAAAAATCCCAAAACGAAAATGAATGATCCTTGTCGAAATATATATATATATATATATATATATATATATATGTGTGTGTGTGTGTGTGTGTGTGTGTGTGTGTGTGTGTGTGTGTGTGTGTGTTTAGGTAGCAAATTTTCTTTTAGCCATGTCTGATTAAATAAATTACAGACAATATGTTTGCTTATTTTTAACAGAATCCGTTCATACTCACGAATAATGTTCCATATATTGCAATCAAATGATGTGAGAAATGTGCGATAACTGTGATAATCACTTTTATTTCCCAAGTACTTTCGATCTTCTTCCAAGATCATCTTCAGTGTTGCAAGTAGTAATACAAAACTGTTTTGATCAGGGGTGCAAGTAGTAATATAAAACTGTGTATTGCTATCCATTGCTGTAATTTCTTTCTTTTAGCTTTTAAATGCACCTGTTGACAGTCATGCTTAGCCTTCAGTAGAAAGTGTAAAAATTATCCACTATGGAAATAAAAGTGATTTTTCCCCACTTTTTATCACTTTTCTCACATCATTTAATTGAAATGCACGGAATGTTATTCGTGAATGTGAATGGATTATGTTAAAAAGAAGAGACATATTTTTGATACACCATATATATATATATATATATATAGAGAGAGAGAGAGGGGAGAGTATCAAAAATACGTTTACAAATTTTTGGGATAGGTCTCTCACACCAAAACAAGAACAAAAGTCTATATAGATATGTCTGCAAATCCTTTCTTTTTGCGCTGTGTTGCCATGTAGACTAGGTTGCATTTGTCATTCGTGTACATTTGCAGCCACTCTGTCTTCAACCATTAGCGTAATAAAAGTGAATATAAAAGAAAGAAAGAAGACTTAGATAACTATTAAGAAAGAAAGAAAGAAAGAAAGAAAGAAAGAAAGAAAGAAAGAAAGAGGTCGAAAGACAAAGGGAGAATAGAAAAGAAAGTAATAAACAAATATAGAAAGTAAGAAA
>CAHIKZ030005396.1:220000-227500 GCA_903632075.3 Acanthosepion pharaonis
TGGTTTCATGCGTCTTTCACGCAATCATCAGGCGGTCGGTAACAGTAGTTTTCAAAATGGCAACCCTATATAGCCACCAGGCTAGTTCAAGATGGCGAAAACGCATGTGAATACATGCTACACGATAATCAGCTTTTGTGCAGCTACATGCTTGTGTGGACATGATTACTAGAGGCGGTAATATATGTGTTTTCTGTTGTAGTTTTGTTGAAGTTATATTTTGGAATACAGTTTGATTTCCTTAATAAATTATAGGATATTGTATGAATCAATATACTGAAAGAGCTCTTTACTGTTGGTTGTTCCTTAGTATTTTAAACGGATTTGGCTGAAGTCGCTACAATTTTTTAAATATGAGTTTTATTGTGTATAGCTATTGGTATGCCGTACACATTAGAGCTGGTTCTTGTTTTAGAATACAAAACAGTGTAATCATGAAGTGTCCGATATGAAGTCTGGACATTATTACTTAATCTTTCCTTGTTTTTTTTGTGTTTTTGTTGCTGTTTTTTTTTTTATTTTATTTAGGCGGGTTGAATGCTAAAAGGTTAATGTAATTTTTACGACTCCTTCTGCATTTAAATGGATTATACTTTCTAACAAATGTAGTATTTTAATATACATATGAAAGAGCTATTTTATGTCGCTTGTTTGGTTGATTTCGTTTAGCGGCATATCAACCTCTATGGGTTATCTAATGCCGAAATCTAAATATTTTGAACGCATTTGCATGCCTTTAACTACAGATAAAATGTATTGCGGGTCATTTTATTATAAATATGTATTTTTATACTTTCATGGTGTTTTGATTTTGCTTGGGGTTTCACTATTTACCCGATACAGAACTAGACGATATCCTTACTCCAGTAGATTAAAAAAATAAGTGTTCAGAATTCCTTATGTGTTACTCAGATCGATATACACCTGATGAAGGCCGGGGGGTGCAACAGCCGAAACGCTGTGATAACAACAACAAAGATGAAGATAATAGTCCGAATATAAATAGTGTAAATAATAAAAGGACAGCAACTAAGAAGACAGAAAATAAAGATTAAGTTTGCATTTACATTTTTAAAGATCAAAGTTGACTGGAAGTCAAGAGGCTAGAAATGAGTTCCACAAGCAAGAAGTGCGAGAGAAAAAACGATTAGCATAGGATATACGGTCAGATCTAACCATTTCAAATATAAAAATTAAGAGACAACCAATCTAGTACTGCGCTTAAATTCGTAAAGTCGAAGTAACAAAGAGGAAAATTCATCAGAACTACTACCATCAAAATATTCATAGGAGAAGGAAGCTACGTTACGACGGTGGGAAAGTGACTGAAGGCAAGATGCTGAGTAAGGACCAATAATATTGCAACATACATACCCAGTTATGAGCCTTATCGAGAAGAATATAAAACTCTTCGGAACGTGATTTTCTTTTCATAAAACGTCACAGTTTCGAACCTTGTGTGCGCACAGAAGACGTTTTAGGCGACGGATATTTCTTCGTATGGCTTCCCTGAATGACTTACGGCTACACAGATATATACGCAACAATAATTGCTTTATCTGTAGTGACTCGTTCGTTCGCCTTGATTAAAGTTATCTTCCATATGTGCCACTTCTGTTGATTGGCGGGAAAGCCGCCATTCACTTCTAGTATCGGGAAAAGGATGAGCCCGAAATGTGATTTGCAGTTCGGGAACACTAGAATCAAACAGACGCTGAAGTTTAAATATCTGGGAAAGCGTTTTGACAGCGGACGGTAAATGCGACACTGAGATCCGTAGACATATTGGGATGGCCAAGGACGCATTCCAAAAACTGGGCAGAGTATTGCCAGACAGCAGGATTTCTTTGATAACAAAGAAAAGAATACTGAGCTGTTACGTGAAATCTGTCCTTCTTTACGGCAGAGAATCTTGGACGGTCTCCTCAAAGATGAAGAAGAGACTCGAGGCGAAGGAGATATGGTTGTACAGAAGGATACTGAGGATATCATGGACCGAGCATGTGAGCAACGATTAGGTCTTAGAGAGGATGCAAACAAGGAGGAGGCTTATACTTAACATCAGGAAGAGGCAACTGAAGTTTCTGGGACACATAATGAGGAAAGAGGGCCTGGAGAATCTGATACTCACGGGTCGAATAGAGGGAAAGAAAGACAAGGGAAAACAACGCATGACATACCTGGAAAGCTTAAGGAAGTGGAAGACAGAAGGCGATCTGGGGGAGGAAGAAGAGGGAAGGAATTTTTTGAGAGCTGCAAGAGATAGAGGAAGGTGGAGAGCCATGATCACCTACGTCCTGAAAGGACATGGTACATAAAAAGAAGAAGTTGTAGCCATCCAATGCATTGTCGAAGTTTGGGGATATAACTACAAGTGGTGTCGTCGTGGAAATATTTTGACATAGTGTTGTAGAGTAGTTTTCACAGTGGAGGCTTGTGTTTCAATAAGTCGTCCTAAATTAGATTCGACGTACAAAGCGTTAGGATCTTGAAATAAGAGTTAATGACGCAGCAATCTAGTTGTGATGGTTGATACTTCAATGTCCGACATCGACTGACTCACTCAACACCACTAAGCCCAACTGGCCACTGCTACTACTACTTATTATCTGTGGGAGAGTCTATTACAATAGAATAGGTAATGTTCTGGTATAACACATAGTCATAATCATACTCATAGTTTTGACAGCAACTTGTAAATCCTCAAATTCACTCAAATCGCTTCTGAGGTATTCGATACATCAAAACGGAGTATTCAAAGCCGACTTTCTTTTCTTATCTATCTCCGGCCCTGACACAAGATGTGCTTACGAAATAGCAACTGATATTCTTACTACGGATCGCAGTCATAAGTTTATGGTTCGTCAGTGTATTTCATAGTAAAAACAACAGTATTGATGCAAAAATACCCCCAAAAAATTTGGTTTCATCATCATCATAAAGTCATCAAATATTTTTTTTTGGTGGGAGGGGTCTTTATGATCTTGTGTAAAACCTCCAGTGAAATAGACAATTCTATCACAAAAGAACGATTCCTGTTCGAGTAATTCTTCGTGGAATTATTTGAAAGCTTGAAATCGAAGGTAACTTTCGCCAGACCTGGCGCGAGACACGGAAGAGTCTGAAGGTGATAAATCTAGTGAATACGCAACATGGAGCAGAAATCCTCCATTCCAGTTCCAGAGTCTTTTCAACGTGAAAATGTGTAATTTCATACCGAAAAATCACTGATTGATTTCTATATTTCTATGCCCAGAAAAAAAAGGATCATTTATGTACCGTTTTATTGTCTGTCATCGGAAGGAGTTTTTTTTTTTTTTTTATTAGGGGGTAGATGCCTTTTTTTATCCCAGTATTTTATTTCCTTTACCTACCGGCTTTCTTCCGGAAGATGTTATCTTTTAAAATGACACATTATATCCGGTACCTGTACATTTGAATTGCTGAAAATGTTCTGATCAGCGGCAAATACTCATAGGAAGGGTACGAATCTATGTCTTCCTCTCATATATGAGTTAAATAGTAGAACCAGTAAAAGAAAATTATTTTTATTCTCAAAAAGTTGTTAATGCAATATTCATTCGAAAAAAAAAAAAAAAATCAGAATTATTCTTACAATTCAAGAAAATGATTCGGCTTTACATAAGACGGAAAGGGTTAATAAGCTGTAAAAAAAACAAAGCAATCAACCTGATCTATTGAAATTTTGATATTCCTGCTAGTTTGATGACATTTAAGAAAAACTAATGTTTCCTATTTTTAATGTTCATTTGTAATTCATCAATGTTGTTTTTTTCTTTTCTTTTCTTTTTATATTTATATTTATTATTTCTATTTATTTATATTTAATTATATTTATATTTATTATTTATATTTATTTATATTTAATTTTTATTTATATTTATTAGTAGTCTCCAAAAACAAAAAGAATATAAAAAAGACTGATAACAAAAATGAGTGCTAATGAAAATATGTACAATGTTTTCGTGCTTGAAGTGTCATTATGTAGAATATCGTCAAGTGAAAACTAGAATATATGGAATTAAAAAATACTAAACTCCTTAAATACTGCTGTGTAAGGAAGAGTTATCACAGATTCAGAATAGGAAATAAGGAAATTGAATATAGAATTAACTACGCCAAAGGTAGTTTCGCACAACACCGCAAGTTGCTGCAACTCCTGAAAGCTCGAGTCATGTTCTTAAATAGCCTCTTCGGATCGAGACTTTCATAGCATAGCGTTCAGAAATATCTAAACTGCCTGCTGTATACAGCCACTTTCTCATGTCACATGAAACTCGAAGGGAAAATAACTACATAACCAAGATGTTGATGTTCCACACTAACACAAGTAAAAGGTTAGGAAGGAAACTCCCATCAATTCTGGAAAGAGCTATAACAGCTACTAGACTTGGGAAACCTATTTTTCTGAAAAAATTCTTTTAAGATTTTATAAATTTCAACCGATAATAGTACAAACTGCTTGGTCAATGCGTGCCAATTGATTCCTTATAAGGTAACGGCTAATATTACCATTACCATATCGTTGACCTATCGCTAGGACGCTATACTTGCATGTCATTATGAGACAGTTAATCCCACCCCACTCCCCTGGTAGCTTTATAGATCTAGCCTTACGTTGAATTTGACGTTGCCAACCAAATATTTTTAGCAGGAGACCTAGTCGCGGCAAATGAAAAAGAAATTTCGAGTATATGTAGTCGTCAAAAATAACAGCAAACACCTGACACTTGACAAGATTCCGAATGTCATTCACCATTCTGTGACGAATCCACTTTAGCAGTGTTTAATAACCGTAGGCAGCGTCGGTCCCCGAGTGCAAGTGTTTTCGTTTTGCGTCGCCGGGATTGCAACCAACGTCTTTCACATCAGAATTACGAGTTAAATGAAAAACGGGTAGAGTGCTTGTGTCCTTCAGTAAACATTTCTCGTTCGACCAATGCACGTTCCACAATATTTCACTTGGAATTTAAAGCAAACAGATCAGTTTATATTTTAGATAATAAATATGGCATCATTTGAAAAGATTGAGCCAACTTTTCGTTTGCGAAGTTATTCACCTTTATGGTCTCACTTTGCGGATGTTTCAACATCTCTCGAAATCACTTCATGGACAAATAGAAATCATTCAATGTTTTAATTACTTTGAAAGAGCTGTTTTATATTTTAAATTCTTTTAAAAGAACATACGCACACACACATATAAATATAGGCGCGGTGGAATAATGGATATCAGCTTGGATTGAGGAATCGCAGAGCCGAGTTCGAATTCCAGTCGAATCCATTACATTCACTTACGTGTTAATACCCTTGGGAAAGGATGAATCCTCTTCCTCAGCTATGGGTAAAATAAGGACAGACTGGGTTCTATAGCCTTGGATGGCAACTGGTCTGGGAGATTCTTGACAAAACCTGCGGAGGGTCGTTTTGGGAACCTTGTGGCATTCGGTGCCAGGTCTCTGAATTCGGCCCTTCAAAAAGTGTGGATGGTCCTGCACGAAACCTTCACCATTATAATCAAATCTTATGTGCCGGTGTCGGGCTGTCGGTTTCCTGAGAACTGATCCTTGACCCATAATGAATCTTATACATTATGTATGTATATATATATATATATATATATATATCATATATTATGTATGTGTATATATATATATATATATATATATATTTATAAAGGAAAAGGTTTATAGTAGTTCAACGAGAAATGTGTGTATATTAAAAAGAAGAGGCAAACGTTTTTTGGCTGTAATGTGGATTTTTTTTTTTTAAATATTGTTTTTTTCCATATGAAATATTAGGACGTTTCGGCCGTTGTTCCGGCCTTCTTCAGCAATGTCGAACTTAAACCTTTTTTTTCACAGCGTCATATTTTAATTGGATGTCAGTTATCTCCCGTTAATTCCCACTGCCTTAACCGGGTATTGAACTCACTTTTAGGGCCTGTTGCTGGATAACCATGCCTTTATCCACTGTTCAGAGGGAAATTAACAGATAATTAAATGACATCCATTAAAACGGAACTAAAACAATCTACCCCAGTGAGCGAAATAAAGGTTAAATTCGACATGCCAACCACCTTGTTTCGACAAAGATGAGGACAATGGTCGAAGTAAACATTCATCTCGAAATTAGACGATACTGAATATAAATGTCGCACATTGATAAATAAAAGGGCTGTTCCTCTGTCATTGAAGTAGAGTATAAATATCAATATTTAAATTACGCAACGGTCAGTTTTCAATCAGCATCTGACGATTGCATCGTGCATGAACTTACAGTCGCGCTACCGGGAAGGAAAAATTGCATATTTATTATTAATACATATATACATATATATGTGTGTGTGTGTGTGTTTTCGTTAAAGTAAAAAACATGATCTACGCAGCAGATATATATTTGGAGTTTAGAGACCTGTTTAAATATCAGGTTTCCTACGTGGGAAATGTAGTTATTCATTACAAAATACAAGCATAATTTCATCGGTAAAAAGATTTTTTAAAAATCATATTAAAAAAAAAAAAGACAACCCAATAACATTAACTACGAACGACCATGTTTCAACAACTCATACATTTAAGTTAAAAAGTAAAAAATAAAATCACACACACACACACACACACACACACACACACACACACACACACATATATATATATATATATATATATTCATGAGCTCAGCGTTGCATGGGGATAATATTTTAAATCATTGAAAAATAAAATTGACAAAAATTATTGTTTAAGGTTGACGGACACGCATGTCTTTTGAAGGACCCAAACTCAAACAAAAACATTGTTTTTATGAGTCTCTTTGAATTTTATTATAAACAATCGTCTTGTAAATGGAATTTTTCATTCTGAATGTAAAAATTTGCAAAACAATCAGCAGGTAGCCTGTAATCGATTATTGAATACA
Organism: Acanthosepion pharaonis; assembly: GCA_903632075.3. Classification (NCBI taxonomy): domain Eukaryota; kingdom Metazoa; phylum Mollusca; class Cephalopoda; order Sepiida; family Sepiidae; genus Acanthosepion; species Acanthosepion pharaonis. The sequence continues at coordinate 226,940 of CAHIKZ030005396.1, forward strand.
GTAAAAAAATTGGACACCATGTATTTAAAAGTTTCCCGTTCCGGTTATTATTTTTAATTAGGGACTTGTGTATGTTTAGATTTCATTATCTTTCCCTCAAGGTAAAGAATTTATCCGATGTTTGTATTCGTTCAGTAGAGATCGTTAGATTATTGTTTAAGGTTGACGAACACGCATGTCTTAATTAGTTTTTTTTTTTTTTTACGATTGGTCAAATCCAAACTCAAGCAAAAACATTGTTTTCAATCGTTATGAGTCTCCCGATTGAATATTATAAATAATTGTGTGTAAATGGTGCATTCTTTGTTAAAATTTGCAGAAGAGAATAAGAACTCTACCTGCCAAAAAAAAAAAAAAAAAGTGAAAAACATGATCATATTTAAAGGAACCCACACACACAAACGCAGTTGCATGTCTCTTAATATTTTCAAATTGATTTTTGTGCAAAACAATTATATTTTCCCATTTTTGCGCTGTTAGAACCACCACAAGGTAATTTTATGTAGTTTGAAAAATGTGGGAAAGATCAATATATAAACGTTACAGACACACACACACACA
>CAHIKZ030005396.1:230000-260000 GCA_903632075.3 Acanthosepion pharaonis
GATTGAAATATGCTTCTTACATATTCAGGGTTTTGTGATAGGAGATGAGCGGAGATCAAGCATTTGTTCTCGATAGATTGAATATGATAAAACAGTGTACATTTTAGATAGATAGATAGATAGATAGATAGATAGATTGATAGATAGATGACCAGTGATAGATAGATAGATAGATAGATAGATAGATAGATAGATAGATAGATGAATGATTGATTGAATATGATCAGTGATAGATAGATAGATAGATTGAATATGATAGTGATAGATAGATAGATAGATAGATAGATAGATAGAGATAGATATATAGATAGATGATAGATAGATAGATAGATAGATAGATTGATTGAATATGATCAGTGATAGATAGTGATAGATAGATAGATAGATAGATAGATAGATAGATAGAATATGACCAGTGTAGATAGATAGATAGATAGATAGATAGATAGATAGATAGATAGAATATGATCAGTGATAGATAGATAGATAGATAGATAGATAGATAGATAGATAGATAGATAGATAGATATTAGTATAAATCCGTTATCAACAAATGCAATGCTGTACTCCGCTGGAGAGCTGATTCCAACTATTTACACAGAGTAGTCGAGTGAACGAATCTTTTTAACTTTTATAAGAAAAATTAACATATTAAACCAATGTTTTGTTATTAATCTTACGCTCAGAGAACAATCCAGATATATAACTAATGTTTTTAGGTTCTCCGGGGTGGGCCGAAATTACAAGCTAATAAAAAAAATTCAGATAGTCCATTCATCTCTCTGATTATACTTATTAACTTGAATGTGGTGAAAGGGAACTGACCAATGCCGGACATCGACATTTATTTTCTTGATTAATATTGGCAGATGCAAAATTGTCAGTGAATAAATGAACACTCCTAACTCTCGTGTCCATTTTAAGGGGCGCTCCTTCTGTCGTAGACCTGTTGCCAATGTGAATATATTAAATCAGACGGTACAATGAATGATAAACGCTTTAGAGGAAAAAGCAATATGACGCCTGTGTGGCATCTCTCGACTTGGTATGGGATTCAACGCTACTTGATCTTGTAAGTACCAGGTTTTTTTTTCTCCCGCACCAAAAAAAAAAATCCAATAATCAGTGGTTGAAATAAATGAGTGCGTGGTATCGGAAAAAAATTTGGAGTAAAGTTTTTTTTTTTTTTGTTTGTTTGTTTATTATTATTATTATTATTATTATAAATTTGAACTGATACAATACTGGAAAGCCACTCAATTTACTGTTAAAATGGTTACTATGAATGAGGTGTGTGATATGAATGTGGTAGGAAGTAAAAATTATGCGGGTAGTCAGTCAGTTAAGTGTCATACCTGGTACACGCTCAGGCAATCATGTCTCTTTCGATTCATGACTGACCAGACAGCATATTTTCTCGCAATAGGTTGCCATTTCTTTCTGCAATAGACTCGTCGCCAACCAAGGCTATTCTTCTCGTTTTATTCTGCGAGTCAATCCATTCCTGCCGGCCCACAAGACTTTCGAACTTGCTCCGTTTCCTGCTTCCAGTAGGATATGCGGAGGAGCCTACTCAACCATTTCTTCTCAAATTATCGAAATAGAATATTAACAATAAGCAATTTCACGAGTTATACATTATAAAACGGTGTGTACATTTTTGTGACACCTTGTAGATAGATAGATAGATAGATAGGAGGAAGAGAAAAGTTGGATTCATGCCTTTCCCAAGGGTATTTGAGCGTAAGTGAATATAACGAACCCGACTGAAATTCGAACTCGTCTCTCCGATTTCTCATTCCGAGCCGGTATCCATGACACCACAACGCGCATGGATAAGGAGGCTGGATAATGATTGACTCTTGACTTGAAAAATGTAAGACGCGTCCACGCGGAAGCCGGTTTTTCAAAGTAGAATTTCTAGGACAAAAGCTGATCTAGTGGAACTCTCTTGTTACGTTTGGAACACGGGGGAAATAGGGGATATTCAACTCGGTGGAAGTGGCATGGCGTGTCCTAGATGTAAATGTTTGGATTAAAGAAAGGCGGTCATCTAAACCTTTTCCATTGAAATAGGAATAAAGTAGCAACAGACTTGTAATATTACAACACCCAATCTTAAAATTCGGCAAAAACGATCAGTTCTAATGCTATGTAAAGAAAATGTATTATCATTCAACTATTTAGCTTCTTCAAATGCCAAAAAGTTTATTTTATTAATTAATACATTTCTTCACATCCTTGGTGATCTTCAGTTTTGAAGATTTTTTTTTTTTCATACCAAAAGTTTTGGATAGAAAGGATACAAAAAATTACTCACGATGGAGGATTACAGTAAAAATATTACTGCTGAATAACGTATACAATATGAATGAAAGTCGAAGAAATACGAAACGAAGATGATGGGGATAAGGAGGAAATACAACGATTGATCCCTGATTTGAAGAGGTCAACATTAAAGTGATCAGGGAAATACACACATGGGAGATTCTTCTACAAAGTAACAGTTCTTAAGGAGGAAAACAGTTGTCTGAATAAAACATTATTACGTTTGGAACACGTGGGAAACGAGGATGATTCAACTATGTTGAAATGGCATGGTGTTCCCTAGCTGCAAAGGTTTGAATTGGTGGATTTAAAGAAAGTTGAAAGTATTTTGTTTTCTAAATATATAACAGGTTCCTCACTTATCTAACAGGCTATGAAAATTTATGCTGAAAAGTTGTCGGCCTGATCAAGAAGGAACTCAAAAACACTCTGTTCAGCTTTTGGAACTAAAACATTTTCAGCACACACTCGTATATTTTCGAACGTTACAGTGATATTTTTAAAAATAAAATTTCATTAAAAAAGGTTCTTTAGATGGCATTAGGAGCGTTTAATTTTAACTAGCTAAATTTGAAATGATCGCTTTTGGTTGTATTGCGTCAAATTTCATATCAATGAGCATTCTTTTAAAAAGTTTTTTGTCTAACATTGATAAAAGAAAATAAAAAACAATTTCGATACATTCTTTTTCCTTCCATCTTTTATATGCTATCGACTTTATGAACATAGACGATCATGGCCCTCCATAACTTCCTGTCTTTTATTGCTGTTGCCTTCTGGTTTTTGATTTGCTATTCTTTTACTCAGATACGTCGATGGTTAATTGATGTTTTCGCGTTGCTCAACTTCCGTTCAATATGCGCTGTCAGTATAAAATTCTCCAAACCTTCTTTCCTCACAATATGTCCAGCTTTCTTAGTAGTAGTTTCTTCGCAGTTTCTGTTCGCTTAAAAATCGTCTTCGTTTCTCACATACCCTGTCTTCATTATTTATTGGTAACCTTTTAAATTTCTTCCTCATATTCTTTTACTAATGTTCTCCCAATACAAGACAGACTCAAGAGCCACTCAAGGTAGAATTCTACTGAAATAAGTATATGGTATGGACGTAAGAGGTTGGAAGTGGGAAGTGCAGAATACAGGGATATGGAGGACTCTAGACTTGAAGAAGTTAAGTTTCTAATGTTCGGGAAAGCAGCCGCGTAAGAGCCTCTTCCACAAAGTAGCGGTTCTTAGGGGGGAAAAGCTGTCTGAGTAGAACTTCCTTCTCATAGACGGAATACGGGGGAGGGGGAGCGTGGTTCGACCCTATGAACATAGTGGGTCTTAGTTATAAAGTTTTGGAACTGGTGGAATGAAGGAATCTATGCAACGCTTAACACAATTTACGGAGAACTGAGACCAATCTCTCTTAAGCGCAAACAAAAACGATTAAATTTTGCCGTCCACTGTCGCCAAGCGTACAGGGAAGTCGTCTCCTCTTTACTCCTTTCCCAGACACCATAGCTCGGGACTCAGTGTTGGACATTGGGGATCTGGGGGGCAGTAATATAAAACCGAACAGTGGGGAAATGGATTATCAATAGAGTCCCGACCAATTACAGGGAGGTTGGATGATGATGATGGTGATGATGGTGATGGTGATGATGATGATGATGGTGATGATGATGATGGTGATGAAAGAATCTGTAAACAAACTCGGTCCAGCTTTCATTGCTATATAGATTAGGTATTATATCGCAGTCCAGCATTTTTTTTCTATATTTCTAAGGAAATCTTTCGATCCCTTAATGCTTTTTTCCGCGTCTGACATGCATTTTTCATTATTTCGCTGCGCCTTCGGATTTCTATGTTACATTATCCCTGGTCTGTTATATATATATATATATATATATATATATATATATTGTTGGAATTTTGGGGTACCTTTTAGTACTAGTGAGCTAGCCAAAATGAGCTAACTCATTTTATAGGCCACGAATAGAAGGGTTAACCAATCAGAAAGCTCAAAATATTCAATGCGACGTGCATAAAGGCAGCCATTTTGTTTTTTCTTCCAAAATATCTTCATTGCCAACCTGATATCGAAGACTTGAAGAATTACTTAACAACCGCTACTTTCTCCGAATCTTCACTGCCAAACTCTGATATTGAACACATTACGGACTTCACTGGATTCCATATTCAGAGACTACGGCAAACATGGTTTATATATATATATATATATATATATATATATATATATATATATATATATATATATATATATATAGTCGACTCTCCTCCCGTCGAATTCGACGTATGAGGGTCAAGCAGATCAGTTCCCAGGAAACCGACAGCCCGACAACAGCACTATATAGTCGACTCTCCCGTCGAATTCGACGTATGAGGGTCAAGCAGATCAGTTCCCATATATATAGTTTATGAAAAACTAGGTAATCCGTATAGGTAGACCCAAGGGGAATAAAATCCAGAGAGCTCAATGTAAATCCAGAGCAAATAATTTAAATAAAAACAGACCACTTTAAGATTCCATGTAATAAATTATTTCACCACAGCCCTTTTAAAGCACTTCGGATCATCAGACTTTACTTCCAAAGGTTGAAACGAAAAATGAAAAGAAATTTACACATTTTTGACGGGTCGTATTAAGCATATGTAAATTAACGAAGTGGGGAAGTGAGAGGGGGGGAGAAGACGAAGACATGAGTGAGTTAGATGTAATTTAATATTTCTATTTTTTCATACTTAAAATTACTTGAGGAGGTCCAGACATTGACACATTTAAACACATTTAAACGGTTATATATATATATATATATATATATATATATATATATATATATATATAAATAAAGAGATAATGAATCTTTTATTTATTAATCCGATTCTGTGTTGCAATATCCCTGGTCAGTTACTAGATAATTAAATTTCCACATCTTGAATTTGACGTCCCATTGCGTAGCTCACAAATTGAACTGTTTCTTTTACGGACAGACATGCATGTTGTCTTATTATACTTAATAGTTAATCGTTTCTTCTTGCTTTCCTCGACCACCATGTTCTATTTTTCTTTTAATGTTCCTCCCGAATCCTTTTTTTTTTTTTTTTTTGGTTCATTTTAAATATAATTTTTCTATGCGACTCACAGGCAAAAAATACTTGAACAATTTATAAAGATAATGTAAATCAGTAATATCTAAAAAAATAGTTTATAAGTTTTCCTGTAGATTTCACGCCGAATGTTACTCTACGATCCGCCTGACTAGGCGTAGGGTTATTTCACGGAACAATAAGTCAACATAATCGAAATATCCTAATCAAGCATTAAAATCATTTTAACTAATTTGTTTATGTTAGTCACTTTGATGTGTGGCTTCCGACTAAGTTCAGTGAAGGAAAAACTAATTTCGGTTTGTAACGCACAATATACCATTTTGAAGTTATTTCTTTGCAGACAACGAAAAATGAACACTTTATTTTAACATTTTATTTATTATAAAAAGAGATCCGGATATATATATATATATATATATATATATATATATATATATATATATATATATATATATCATGTCATCCACAGATAGACTGTTCCGCTGTATCACAGCTCTTCAGCGTGGCTAGATGTCCGATTACTTTAAACCGAGATTCTACTCCTAGGCTATTGTCGCACGGCAGGTACATATGTAAAATATGTGGTGCAGTTCAATTTATATTACAATGAATCATTCATACAAAAAGTAGATTAATAAAATTAATGATATAAAATGGCGAAATCCTTTCGCAAACAAAATTTTAAAGTTGGATTAACCTACAAACCACTCTATGAATGTCACGATCCTTGTTTTTAATAATTATTAAAATTAATAATTAATAAGTAATATTATTAATTAATTATTAATAATATTATTAAAATTAATAATTGAAATTTAATAATTACTAAAACAAGGATCATAACATTCATCGAATGATTTGTAGGTTAATGCAAGAGAAAATCTGCCTCGTCAGTCATGTATCGAAACATACATGATCGCCTAATCGTGTATTACGCATGGCACATAACTGACTGAGTTTATATAAAATACTACCATAAAGTCATTGGATATTATATCATCTGATATAATGTCAATTCACTCTAGGATTGTTACTAGTAACATGTAACCTAGTGTGTAACTGGTGCATGGGTGAGTCAGCTTCAACTCAGCCGGTTTCCACACCAGACTTTTTTGTGAGGAGGGTGGCAAGACACCCAGCAGGATTACAAACAAGATCAATGAAAGGGTAAATGAAACTTTATTGTAATATAAACGGCATTGAACTATGGGGTAAACTGAGATCCAGGTAGCCAGAGAAGTGGCATCATTGTACGAAAGGTTTCCTTGACTGAAGTCAACGGCCAAAAGCAGAGGGTACCACTTTAGAATCAATGGACAGGGCGGCGGGGTCCTCCCACCGACCCCACGATCGAATCAACAGCCAAGGTGAGAGTGATCGGCTATGTCCAAGACACGCTACGCTTGAATGAATATCTCTCCAGATTTCAACCCAGATATGTGGAGGGAACTATTAAACTGCTCAGTTGCTAAGAGACCCAACGGCCGCACCCGATCATTGGGGTGATTTTTATGAGGAGGAGGAATAGGAGGAGGAAGAGAAGGAGCAGGGGGAGGATGAACTAAACATTTTAATCTACTTACCACCTGTTATCTGTAGTGTCGCTTCCCAAAGCATCAGTTATCCATGGTTAACACCTAACATAAACACTGATTATAATTAATAATACAATGAAAGTGTGCCTTTAAGTGAAAGGGTCAAAAGTTCCCGACTTAATAAAAAAGAAAAAAAAATCTTTGATCAGAAACTTTCTATGTATCACATAACATTTATTAAATATGTTTCAGTTTTAAGTGACCGACAAGGGGTTTTTGATTCGTTTTTCAACGGCTCATCAACTCTTTGCAGATTATTTAAAGCCAGGAAATAATTCTTAGATTGTAAGAATTGTTTTAGAGAGGAGATAATGATAAAACAAAATCTTACTAATTAACCCATAGCTAGAGGGAGAAAAGTTAGATTCATACCTTTCCCAAAGGTATCTACGCGTAAGTGAATATAACGAACCCAACTGGAATTGGAACTCGGCTCTCCGATTAACAATTCTGAGTCATTATCCATTACACCACCCTTCTAGGTACTGGCCATGCTCGACGTTACTTAACTTCGGTAATCGTACGGGATCCGGTGTTTCAACATAAGCCCACAAGGGGTTGATAAACCGTAAACGATACATCAATTGTGTGTGTGAATGTATGCTGTTAGCATAAAATTTTGAAGAAACTCACAGAAATCAATATAAAATAGTGTAAATATCAGCATTGAAAATAATTTTCGTGTCTATGTGTCAAAAAGTTTGATTATGCAATTTGATGTACGGGAAAGGAGAAAAAGCCATAATTCATTGTCTTTTTAAATGAAACATATGCGTAATGAGGATGCAATAAATCATGGCTATTGAATAGCTGGCAAAGAGCGATATAAAAATGACAGTGAAATGGTTATTTTTGATGATGCAAGATTTTCTTTGTGCGTAAATTGCAAATATGTAAATTGACAAAACTTGCAATTTATAAAGACAAAAATATAGTTTCTTAAGCTGATAAAAAAAAACTTTTGTCTTTTTTTTTTTTTTTTTTTTACAAATCGTGGGGTTCATGAAGATGTCACTGTAGCGTTTGACGAAATCCCTCTTAAAAAAAAAAAAAAAAAAAAAAAAAAAAAAATCGATATAAAATACCGTCCGTCTTTGGAACGCCTTTATGGACAATGTAAGATATGTTTTTTGTTGTTTTTTCTGCAATTCTTGGATGAAGATTTATCATTATTTACACCCCTGTGCAATTTAATTGAAACAAAACAAATTATTTCGTTATTTACTTTTTCTTTCTTATTATTCCTATCTTTTTTTTTTTTTTGCTAATAAAACATTTCAAGATTAAAAAGAAGTTAACAAATCTCCTTGTAGACTCTTTTTATATTTGATATTATTATTACTATTAGTGTTATCATCACTATTAACCATTATATGGTTTAAAATTGTCATTATCGCATTTATTATTAAGACCACCTCCAGTTTTTTTGTTTTTTTTTTATGAATGACAGCGATAAAAAGATTATGAGAATCTCACCAGCCATCCCTCCCCCCACAAATTCGCACCCTAATCAGCCATGGCCTAACCAGCAGCCAGACTTATAGATAATAATATACTATAACAAATGATGTAACAATTTATCAACGAGAAAGTTGCTGGAAATACTTGCATAAAGTAGAAATCTCAATAAAAACATTGAAGATTTTTAATATTTACTATGTAAACTTCATTAGAAAATAAGACACCCGAATATTGCAACTAATTGTTATTTCGTAATTAAGAAAATTTGCTTTTATAGACATAAAATTATTTGAGATATGTATATATAGATTGATTTCTTGCAGATCGACCACAGATTATCGATTGTATTTGAATCAGGAGAGTTTCCGGCCCAGTCTATAGTACTTTGATTTGCTCACTGATAATGCTTGCCAATATTTTCTTGCAGCATTACAATTTTCGTACGCTTCCTTGAAGTAACGTCCATCTAGGACAATGACCGTAGGACAACTAATCGAGAGTGGAAACAATAGAGTTTGGGTCTGATAAAAATCTGATGCAATCACGGTTGACGTAATACTTTTCAAGACCAAACAAATTTCATCATACACCCCGAAAATAGATTCATAATACTGCACACCACTGCAAATGACCTAATCTGAGGAAAAAATAGAAATCGATTACACCTTGTCACCCCAGTGGGTATAAAACTGACCGTATGGTCAAACTAAAGTAACTAAAGCGTTTTTTTTTTTTTTTTCAATTAATTTGCACAAAGGTGTACATTCGAAATTTACGCCCCCGTCTTATATGGCCTTCTTCAGGTGTCTGTCGACCGAAACGTCTTGACGACGTTTCGGTCGACAGACACCTGAAGAAGGCCAGTGTTAAACGACTAGAATATTGTAATAATAAAAACAAAGATGAAGACATTAAATAATGTAAATGAGATATTTTTTGTTGTGGATTCGAGATGAAATCCGGTCTCCAATGAATGACAAACGCAGGAATGAAATATAACAAATAAATGTATTTACACAATAATACAATTGGTAATACGGTTAGTAGATCCAGAAACGCGGTTAGTAGAAATAATAATAATAATAAATATATATATATATATATATATATATATATATATATATATATATAGTCTGGTAAATTCAGTATCGACGTAGGACTTCCTTAGAGTCTACGTCTTACAACTAACTTCTACAAGCTGTTACCTCACACTATTACTCTACCTCCAACTCAGTCACAATCTCTGCTCTCTGATTGACTCTGGGTATTTAACGGCAGCAGTCCAAGTACACACTGGTCGAGTCCACTTGTATGAAAAAGGGGTGGACCCATAACATTTTACCTTTCTTAATTTTAATTTTCATCTGGTTATAGTCAGCGGAAAATGAAAATGTTTTTTCGTTATTATTATTATTATTATTTCCTTTGTTTTTTCTTTTTTGTATACTAATTTCCTTCTGGGTCCCAACTAGAGATCTAAGATCAGAAATGGCATCATAACATTTTCCTCTGAGCATTTTTCTAAAAAAAATAAAAATAAAACATCCTAAGGTCACACACATTTTACATAAAACCCTTCGTAGCGTGTGAGGTGTACTTGTAAAAACATTTTTTTTTTATTTTTTTATTTTTATTTTTTTTTTTGTCATGGCCTACCAGAGATCACTTCACTAAATCTATCAAAACCTTTTTTCAATCAAATCCATGGCTCCAAGGAATTATTGATCTCCACATGTGCCACATTTTTGAGATCTCCATTTCAAGATTCTTGTATTTTGATAGTTTTTTGAAGATCTTCAAAGTTATACATTACAGTCTGCAGAGACGGCCATGTCAATAAAAAAGCACATTCTGTTTTTGTGGTCTTTTATCACGATGTCTGGGCGATTAGCTTTGATTGTTCTGATTGTGTCTATTATAAAGTCCCATAAAATTTTTACAGGTAACCGTAACCGGGTTTTGGTGATGTTCATACCAATTTCTTGCAGGTTCCTTCTAAGATATTCCAATGAAGATATTGGCCTATCCTGTCATGTCACATCTTGCGAGGCAGAGAAATTCCTGGAGGTAGTCCCACGTGTGTCAATTATTATTACGTTATAATTCTGTTTATTCATTCGTTCGTTAGTTAACTCGCACGACCGTTAGGTCCTGTCAATACGTCATAAATATTGGACTATTCCGTTTTGATTGCGAGGAAAGAGAGAAAAGACACATGAGATGGTGTTTGGTTTCAATTAGAGAAAGAAATGAAGAAAGAAAGATTAGGCGATAATGTTCTCGCGTGTGTTAAATGGAAAATTTGCGCGTTTTAAATCTTTTCATTTGTACCTCTTACTTTTTTTAAAACATAATGACATGCATTCATCTCGCTATAATAACTATTTAATATTTGGTTAAAGTTGTTCAACTAAAATATTTGACAATGCAATAGGGGAAATTCCACGTCGTCGTGGAACCCAGAATGAGCTTATTTATTTTTTAAATGTTATGTTACATCAGAAAATTTAAAACCGGGTACTACTTTCACGGGTACTACTACTTATTATTATTACTATTTGGGCGCGTGGCCGAGCGTTTAGACGTTCGCATTCTGACCATGAGCCCCAGGTTCGAATCTCACCATTGTCGATTTGTCAGGAAGGAGATTTCCTGATGTCATCGGACTGGAGGGATCGATCCCAGCATGCGGCACCTTTGGAAAGTGCCTGAAAACTATACCACGGGTTGACCCAAGCCTTGTGAGCGAAATTGGGTAGATTAAACCCTTGGGCCCGTCGATAGCTGTGCTAGCACGAAGTTACAAGTCATCGTGGCCGAGGGATTGAGAGTGTTGTTGATCACGCTATATAACACGCGCTTTGCCAGAAACTGTAACTAAGGTCTGCTCAGCATTGTTGCAGTATAAACCACAGGTGGGCTCTGTGGGTGTTGAATAAAAACTAATGCGCCTGAGCAAGCGTCTGCAACAGGGATTGGCTACCCCCCCTAGTAGACGGCTATCCTCGAATACGAATACTACTACTATTATTACTATTCCCTTTCCTATTTCCGTCGTGCAGAGTGCTGTAGAAATATCCCAACATAATGATAAGACATTAACGAGAGAAAGACTATTATGTGAGAGATATTTCTGTGAGTTATATGTGGGAGATATTTCTGCCGCAACCTGTACTTGGCAAAAAATTCTCATCAAATCTTCTTTTTTATGTGTTGTATCCCTTCAGGATGCTGGTGATCATGGTTCTCCACATCTTCCTATCATTTGTAGCTCTAAGCAATATTTGTTCCCTTACTATCTCTCCTCGTGCATGTTCTCTGTTATCCATTTAGACAACAAACTCATTTCGTATTCTCGCCACATAAGCGGCTTAATTTCGAACAATAACCAGACCGGCGACCGAGGCTTGTAATAGGAACGAATAATGGAAAGAAGAAAAACGGCTCTAAACTAAAAGATTTTCGTTTTTATTTATCATTGTTTATTTATTCATTGTGGTCAAGCTAAGCGAATCTAAATCATTACAAGAGTCATACAAAGTCAAAAGTGATGTAGTTTGGTAGCAGTGACAACACCTGCAGAATTAAATTGTCGTACTTGCTGGAGCCAGAATAAGTGACAGAGCGAGAGGTAATGTGGAAGAGTAATTGCCGCCTTTATAACACCGAGTTACCATTGAATAAGCAGCAGGTGTTGTGACTGCCGGCTGATGACAACGCAATAGCCAGGCTCTTCATTTAACAATGAGTAAGAAATAATAATAATAAAAAAAACGCCCTACAATCTATATAAATAAATGCGAATGTCAGTGTGTCACACTTTCAATTTTTACTCTTAGAGACCATAACCCAAATCTCATACCATTTTGGAATCAGGCCGACACCGTGAGCAAATTAAAAAAAAATTCGGGCCGGATTCGAACCCGCAATCCTGAAATTTTGGATTCCCAAGTTTTCATTACTGCGATTGTTTTCAGTAACTTTTTATGTGATTTTTTTTGCAAAATTTTTTTTTTTTTTTTTTTTTTTTTTGTACGATAACAATTTTTTATAACTTGGAAATAAATTTGACTATAACTGGAATTGATTGCGAAATCCAGCGAATGTCACCCATGAAATAAAAATAATTGTTTGTACGAAAAGTAAAGACCTACGTACATCAAAATGACTTTAAATTTAGTGGCGGCAGAAGAATTATCGTTGAACTTTTAAAAGGTAATCTGGAATATTAAGGCAATACTTAAATGCAGCGATCAATTTTGAGTTTTTCTGTAGTTTATTGTTGCCTATCGCATACGGCTGCAGTATGCCTCGCAAAAACAAATCTCTATCAACTGAGGACCTGATTGCAATTAAAAGACCCAAGTCTGCAGCGAGACAAAGAAAGTCCCGTGCAAATTAAAACCCAAATCTAACGGCAGATAAAAATAACTTCCAACACTGGGAATATGCAAAGAATTAGGGAGTCAAAATCCTGAACAAGCTGAAGGCCCAATTAAGATCCCTCCGCAGGTGCTAGGTTAATTATCGCCAGATAGGGTGACTTTTAAGCTAGAATGAAATAATCGTACACTGCCCTGTCAACAATCAGAGCATACCAGCGACGAAATATTAGATAGCTGTTTTTTGGACCAATAGTTCGGGATAAGAAATCAGTGATTTACTTAATAATATCTGTCTTTATTTCTGAGATCAGTTATTGTAACTATTTACATTGTTTTGACAGTTGTCCTCATCTTTACTGTCGTATTCATGCCGTTTTGGCCACCGTATATCACCTGAAGAAGGCCGGAAGTACAACGGCCGAAACGTCGTGAATATGACAATAAGGTGAGGAAAACAGTCCGAACAATGTAAATAGTTACTTAATAGTAGCAGGTGGCACCTGCTCGCATCACATCCGAGAATCAGGATCGTTATCCATTCTCTCCTTCTTGCCTTTCTCCTCTCTGGCGGTGGTAGTGGAAAGGGCTGTGATGGCTCAGCCTAACCCCTGAAGAGTGGACAAAGAGTCTTTTGACGATGACCATCTGCGTGAATTTCAGTCTGGTCCTTCTTGTTCAAACTTCAGACGCCACCTCTATTCCCTTCCTGGGTGTGAATAAAATAAAAAAAAAGTTTGACGAGGCCATTCGCGTGAATTTGATTTTAGTAAAAACTCTGCCCGACGGAGAAACACACACACTTCTCTAGAAGCGCCTCCTATGCGGCTCAACGGGTCTTGAGTCAGGCGAGATTTGGCAAACCTGGTTACCTCAAGCTCTCGGATGCTTGGTTTGTCAAGGCCCGCATTGGTTACGCCAGCCCGACTGCCGATGTCTTCTTCCGCCGATTTGGTCGTTAAGATTTTGTTGATCTTTGCTTATTCAGCCGTTGGAAAAGACTGAAATTACTTAATAGCTAACGCTCTTAACCAATATACAAATACATTTCTTCCAGCTTCTAGCTAGATATCTAAACAAACTGTGACACTTCTATCAGTCCCCTGTGTCAACAACATGTGACACTTCTCCCTAAGTTAGATTTCTTAAAAAGTTGCGACACTTCTGCCTATCTCATGATTAGATATTGTAACAAAATATAAAACTAAACTATGTCCCCTTAGTCAGATGTGTTAAAATGTGACACTTCTCCTTATCCCCTACCTGGATAATTTAAAAAAATGTGACACAGCTCCCTGTATCCTAGGTAGATATCTTAACAAAATGTGACACTCCTCCCTGTTCCATGGTTAGAAATCGTAACAAAAGATGACACTTAAGAAAATGTGACACTTCACCTTGTCTTCTAGCTAGATAACTGAAAAATGTGACATCTCTGGGTCTCTTAGTTATATATCTTAACAAAATGTGACACATCTCCCTGTCCCCTAGTTAGATATCTTAAAATGTGATATTTTTCCCTGACCTTATATAGATATCAACAAAATCAGACAAACGTCTCTGATCTTATCTAAGTATCAACATGTGACACTTCTCCCTGTTTCCGAGTTAGATATCTTAAATAATGCGACACTTCTCCCTATGGTTAGATATCGCAACAAAATATAATAATTGAACTTTGTCTCCGATCCACATATCATAACAACACGTTAAACAGCTCCCTGTCCGCTAGCTACATATCTTAATAAAATGTGACACTTCTCCCTGTCTCCGAGTTAGATATCTTAAATAATGCGACACTTCTCCCTATGGTTAGATATCGCAACAAAATATAATAATCTGAACTTTGTCTCCGAACATATTGTTAAACAGCTCCCTGTCCGTTAAACTATCTACATATCTTAATAAAACGTGACACTTCTCCCTGTCTCCGAGTTAGATATCTTAAATAATGCGACACTTCTTAATAAAATATCTCAACAACACGTTAAACAGCTCCCTGTCCGCTAGCTACATATCTTAATAAAATGTGACACTTCTCCCTGTCTCCGAGTTAGATATCTTAAATAATGCGACACTTCTCCCTAAATATCGCAACAAAATATAATAATTGAACTTTGTCTCCGATCCACATATCATGGTTAACAAACGTTAAACAGCTCCCTGTCCGCTAGCTACATATCTTAATAAAATGTGACACTTCTCCCTGTTTCCGAGTTAGATATCTTAAATAATGCGACACTTCTCCCTATGGTTAGATATCGCAACAAAATATAATAATTGAACTTTGTCTCCGATCCACATATCATAACACGTTAAACAGCTCCCTGTCCGCTAGCTACATATCTTAATAAAATGTGACACTTCTCCCTGTCTCCGAGTTAGATATCTTAAATAATGCGACACTTCTCCCTATGGTTAGATATCGCAACAAAATATAATAATTGAACTTTGTCTCCGATCCACATATCATAACAACACGTTAAACAGCTCCCTGTCCGCTAGCTACATATCTTAATAAAATGTGACACTTCTCCCTGTTTCCGAGTTAGATATCTTAAATAATGCGACACTTCTCCCTATGGTTAGATATCGCAACAAAATATAATAATTGAACTTTGTCTCCGATCCACATATCATAACAACACGTTAAACAGCTCCCTGTCCGCTAGCTACATATCTTAATAAAATGTGACACTTCTCCCTGTTTCCGAGTTAGAAATCTTAAATAATGCGACACTTCTCCCTATGGTTAGATATCGCAACAAAAAATATAATAATTGAACTTTGTCTCCTTAATTTGTCTCCCGATCCACATATGGTTAACAACAACGTTAAACCGCTCCCTGTCCGCTAGCTACATATCTTAATAAAATGTGACACTTCTCCCTGTTTCCGAGTTAGAAATCTTAAATAATGCGACACTTCTCCCTATGGTTAGATATCGCAACAAAATATAATATTGAACTTTGTCTCCGATCCACATATCATAACAACACGTTAAACAGCTCCCTGTCCGCCAGCTACATATCTTAATAAAATGTGACACTTCTCCCTGTTTCCGAGTTAGAAATCTTAAATATTGCGACACTTCTCCGTCCTATGGTTAGATATCGTAACTGCTAGCTAGATATCTCAAAAAATGTGACTCTTCTCACTGACGCTTGCCAGACATCTTTAAAAAAATGTGACACTTCTATCTGCCCCCACCCAGCTAGATATCTTAACAAATTATGGCACTTCCCGTCTACTAGTTACATAACTTAACAAAATGTGACATGGTGGTTCTCATAAATTTGGTTGATTGACTATATCGCACTATATAACTAGCTTGCTTTTCCAGAAACGTTAAAATCCACCAAAACTGTTAACATTGACTGCGGACAAAGATATAAAAATATGATACAACTCATCTCAGAGTATCAGTGGCTAGATGAGTCTCGAAGTCAACAATGTAATTTTTTTTAATCGCGATCTTCGCCTATGGGATTATTGCTACGAAGGATAGGAAGTTGATGAGAATCATAATCGCCCACGTCCTGAATAGATGCAGCCCATTCTGGAAGAAGAAGCTTACGTTCAAAAGACGATAGCTATTTAAAGTTTAAGCATCTAATGATTTTTTTTCTTTCATATTTTACAACTTAAGTCTTTGGCAATTTCAACCATGGAAAAATTAACAATCAAACAACGTGTTAAAATTATCGAAACTTATTACGAAAATGGACGTTCAAATTTATAAATATTCGGCCTAATGATTCCGCTAGCAAAAAATGGACACCAAACAGTGATCTTTTGTGGATTCAGAGATTTTTCAATAATCTTGGATTTTCATCAACCCAAATGCGACAATTCTGTTTATTAACAAAGCCACCAATATGAAAATGGGCGTCATCACTATAAAGAGGATTTTTTGCGAAAAATCGTTATCGACTTGTCTTTGCTCGTGCACCAAATTGACAAATGTACGGCGCTGCGTCAATTGAATTTTGTCAAAATTCGATATAACGTTGTTGTGGAGAGATTCAATTCCAGCACGCGATGACGAATATAGATGTGTGGATTTTCGGTCACATTCTCGTTCACTGCAGCAATGTTTTCAGCTGAACGGCATAAAAGGGCTCGCAATAATCTTTTTCACATCTGCCACTGACCCAGTTTATTTGAATTTACCATCAATTTTTACCAAATGCCCTCTCGGTTGGTCGATGATGTTGACCTAAAATATCACGAAGTGCGCGTAATGCATTTCTGTTTAAACGTCCATTTTCCTAAAAGGCTTCGATAACTTTGATACCTTGTTTGATTGTGAATCTTTCTACGGTTGAAACTGCGAAAGACTTAAGTTGTTAAATCTGAAAGGAAAAGAAAAAAATCATTAGATGCTTAATGTTAATTCACATTTAAAATAGGTACAAGTTATTGGAACACCCTATATATACGATATCGATATATATATATATATATATATATATATATATATATATATATATAAAAAAAGACATTTTTATGTTTATACTTTCTTTTTATAGATACAAATATTTAAGTAAATGTTCTGTTTATAATAAACAGTATTAAACAACAATTACTCACCTGAATGTTGAGAATTTTTCTGAAAACATTCGTCATCTGACAGGATTCGAACCTATATATATCATATATATATATATATATATATATATATATATATATATATATATATATATATAACCTATTATATATATATATATATATATATATATATATATATATATATATATATATATATATATATATATATATATATGTATTATATATATATATTATATATTTATGCAATATATATATATATATATATATATATATATATATCATATATATATATATATATATGATATTTATGTAATATATATATATGATATATGTATTATATATATATATCATGTATATATACATATATACATATATATATGATATTTATGTAATATATATATATATATATATGTGTGTGTGTGTGTGTGTGTATGTATGTATGTATGTATAATAAGAAACAGTAAGAATGCAAAATAATAACAATACAGCAGGGAAAGGCTTGGGACGCTTCGTCTGTGAAAAAGGATTGGTAGGATAGAAAATAAATAGCCGCCTACAAGGACGCGGACATGTTTTGGGAGTCTCGCAAGACTGGGGAGTGTTGAGTGGGCAGCTCCTGCCTATAAATAGCAACAATACTGAATTTTCGGCCTGATCTGACTCTTGTAAAGAGTAGCAAGAGATATCAGGTACTTACTGAAACGACACAAAAAAAACAACTATTTACAGGTGATAGCTTAGACCTGCCTGACATTCCTTCAAAAGTCGAGATCTGATTCATCAATTTAAGATCATGATTCTAGGTTAATACTTTGTTTTTTAGTATCTGACGGTACTAGACAAAAGTAACCCTAGCGCAAACTATACTGGGTTCAATTTCCTTTTCTCCTATACAGAACCGTCTTCTTTTATAGACGTGCAGATCTGGCGAGGCTATTTAAGAACGTGACACAACGTTAATCCATTTACGGTGGTGGACAAAAGTATCCCGAGCGCAACCCATCCCGTGTTCAACTTCCTTATTTTAAATACTAGTTACTTTCAACTAGTTATAAGTAACATCGAACATAGTATCAAGTCTGGTTCAGCACAGATATGATGGATGATGATTACTGGTTCCGACATTTAGTCAAAGGTCAGAGGTATTTCGGAATAAATTTGTTACTATTAACAATGCAATATAGCAAATATGGCGTCGAATGAATGTGAGTAACAACGAGATTTTATTGAAAATGGAAACAACTTATATTTAACATTAGAAAGAAGCAGTTGAAATTTCTGGGGAACATAATAAAGTAGGAGAGCTCGGAAAATCTGATACTCACAAGGCAGATTGAAGGCAAGAGGGACAGAAGAAAACAATGCATAACCTACTTAGTGAGCTTAAGTAAATGGATGGCGGGACTGGGTTTAGAAATAACGAAAAGACAAAATTTATGAAGAGCTACAAGGGAGGGCCATGATCGCCCACGTCCTGAAGAAGAGCTTTTGTAACTCAAGTGCTGAAGCAGTCGATACAGAGACTGATAAAAGAAATAAGAGTAAAGTGCACCCAGTGTGAATCGAACTCATAAAAGTCGCTTTGATCCGGGAGAGTAACTGTTGCTTCACGGCGTGGCGCCACCCACCCTAAAATCGTGCAGGTTTATTGGTATATATTTATTTTTGTCTTGAGTATTACCAGTTTGACCATAAAACGGACACCACTCGAAAGACTATGAAAAAAGAATTCTCTGTATATTTTGTTTGGTTGTCAGACAAGTTATGTTGAGTGGTCAGCTGGGTTTTTTTATGCTTTTTATGTTTCTTTTTTTTAATCTTATCTGGGTGGAAACGTTCGTTGTTATAATTGTTTCTGATCTTCAGAGACAGGTAAGATGAGGAAATGCTGGCTTTGCCGTAAGGCCAGATTGAAGTGGTCACATCAAGTGGCTAAATTAGTCCGCTTCGACGACTCAACGCTTTTAATTTGTGCGTCTATTGTTGTTGATGCCGGCGTTGATGGTGGGGACGATTGCATTACGACGAAGATCATCACAATAAAAATTATTTTGAAGACGTTTGGTGAACGAACAGGTCTCGCTAATATTTACCAAAACTTACCTTACGAGTTACAAAACCAAATACAGTGTAGGTGTAGGGGATGCGGGCAATATTGTGTTTTTCTAATATAGAACCAACCTGCAAAAAGATTCAGCATTCAATATCACACACGTTTACCTGAAGTTAAACACCGAACACTGGCACCGGTAGTAAATAGGCAGCTATTTCAACTACGTATCGGGTTGCTCAAATCGGTAGTCAAATAAGTTTGATCCTCACTGTGTACCCTACATTTGAGACCCTGTTCCAGATGAACCTAAATTCCAATTGCCTGTCTTGGAAACCAAAATAATGCCTCTTTTGCTTTTTAATCCTTTGTACGGAATTGTTACGTAATATCATTCCCCCACCCCGAATGGGTTGAATGCTAGACAATCTCTTCACAGATTAAGAAGAGACGTGAAGCAACATAAATGTGGTTCGACAAAAGGATGATGAGAATACCTTGAACTGAACGGCGAAGTTTTAAGAAAAAGGGAAACAAAAAAGAAGCGTTATACTTAACATCAGAAAAAGACAGTTGAAATTTATAGGGCACATAATGGGCGAAATGGCTTGGAAAATCTGATACTCACAGGGCTGATCGAAGGCAAGAGGGATAGAGGAAAACAACGTATAATTTACTTGGCTAGCTTGAGTAAATGGATGGTGGAACAAGGTTTAGGAGAGATAAGAAAAATGCATAATTTATTAAGAGCTACAAAGCATAGGAAAATCTGAAGAGCTATGATCGCCAGCGTCCTGAATGGACATGGCACATAGAAGAAGAAGAAGAAGAAGAAGAAGAAGAAGAAGAAGAAGAAGAAGAAAGAGGAGGAGAAGAAGAAGAAGAAAGAGGAGGAGGAGGAGAAGAAGAAGAAGAATACTTGCCAAAAGCATGTGTGAATAGTGTAATAATTATCGACGCGGTAAATGGAATTTCAGGTTAGTCTGTAATGATCGCTTTCGCACTAATAGCATCTTCCCCAAGCTATGGATTAAATAGCGGGTTAGACAAGACAAGGGAAGAAAAACGCCGTATTTAAATCGTGGAGGATACAACGGCAATCCAACCCATTACATTTGCCCCCAAAGTATGACTCTTTACAGGTAATACAGAAAAGGTGTCTACAGATAAACATATTCTCCTATATATATAGATATATAAAGATATACTTTACATGTGATATCTTTCGATGATCTTCGTACATCTGAAAGTTATTGAGTCAAATGGACCATAATAGAAAATGATCGTATCATGGATTCATGACGGACAAAATAATGGTCGTTCATTTGTGGTCTTTGAAGTCAACACTCAGAGGCGACATGTTGGAATATATATATATATATATATATATATATATATATATATATATATATATATATATATATAAGTGAACATTAAGTCAACACTCAGAGGCGACATGTTGGACACAATCGTCAGGCGGCCTGACGATTGTGTCCAACATGAAACTTCACCGCCTCTGAGTGTTGACTTCAATATTCACTATATTTTATTTACATAGGCTCTATCTCTACTATTGAGCACTTTAACATAAATATAGAACACCTTAAAACTATATATATATGTGTGTGTGTGTGTGTGTGTAAAATGCCTATATATATATATATATATACACAGACATTTTACACACACACATATATATATATATATATATATATATATATATATAGTTTTAAGATGTTCTATATTAATGGGATAAAATACTTTAATTCAATTTAATTCAAATAATTATATTGAAGTTTTCGGCTCTTGTTTTGAAACATGAGAACTCTTATGTAGCGATGGAATCATATTTTTAAATAAATAATTATATTTAGGCTCTACTTTTGTTTCGAGCACTGTTTTTTTTTAAATAATAACAACAATACTAAAGAACTTTGGATTATTTACCTAACGAGTTTTTCCTGTTTTCTATATATTTTACACACACACACACACACACACACACACACACATATATATATATATATATATATTATATATATATATATTTATATATTATATATTTATATATATATATATATATATATATATATATATATATATATATATATATATATCAGTCTATATTTTTATTATTATTATTATTATTATTATTATTATTATTATTAAACTACAGTTACAGATTAAAAACAGACTGCTGTAAAATGTCAATATTTATAACCTACTGGTAAGACTGGTGGGGGGGCAGTTGATTTACTTAAGAGTAAACAAATTTTTAAAAGGAAGATCAAGAATTGAAATAAATTTTCTTTCCATTGTCAATCACAGGAAAGAACTTTAATAAAGAAAAAAAAAACATGTTAGAATGAGATTCGCTTCTCACTTTGTTTTCTATATCTTTTTATCACTTTGTCGGATTCCCATCCATGTCTGATCTAAACTTGATCTTCAACTCTCTCACTTACTCACACACACACACACACACACACATATATATATATATATATATATATATATATATATATATATATATATATATAAATTAATTGATTTAAAAATATGGTTATTTTCGCTACACAGTTCAACCATGTTTCAAATATTTTTGAAACATGGTTGGGTGTATGAAATAACCATATTTTAAATCAATTAATTTATAATATTAATGCTCTGTAAATTTACATTGAGCACTATTTTGTAAAAATAAAAATATCTATAAGAACACCGGATTTTATATCTTACTGTTCTTTCTTTATATATATATATATATATATATATTCGGAAATCGATTATATCCGACACATGATTAATTTGTTTGTTTAAACGTTATTTTTTTAATGGATACTCATATTAGCTTAGATGGTCTGTTTTTATTTATTTATTAAACACTATAGTTATCTATTTACATCTACCGGCCTGGATATTCAAGAAATCTTGTTAGAAAAATATGCGTCCTCCGGCAAGCTTCGAACCTGAGTCTCCTGGTGGAAACCGTCCTTTCCAAAACATTATTCGGGCTTTCTTTGATCATGAGGTTCTACATAGCCTTGTTGATCTAAGGCATGTCCAATGTAATATAATCAGGCCGGTAGATGTAAATAAATAAACAAACCGTTTAAAAAATAAATAATAAAAGGAGTGTCAAATATGAGTCTCCATAGAATGTCTCATATCGAGAATATTTAACATTGAACATAAGAAAAAAATTAATTATTTTTAATATGTGGAAATCTCCGCTTTTACCTGAAGACGGTCGCGAGACCAGTAACACGTGTAGTAAAATTATGTAAAACAAAGCATAATATTTTTTTCTAAATAAATCCACATTACAACCAAAAACGTTTGCAGCACCTCTCTTCTCTTCTTTTTTATATATATATATATATATATATATATATATATATGCTGACATTGAATATGTTGGGGACTAAATATCTAATAAAAACCGAAAATAGTTTTGATGAAACCTAATATACAATAATATTATCATATATCTCTTCATCTATGGGGAAATTGACCAGCATTCATTGCCATATAAGAAGGTTTGACAATATATAGTGCTCCCTTTTCTTTTGTTCTTATGAAATTATTCTGTCTCTTAATACTTTGTTTAGTTTTTGAAAGGCATCTTTGGCTATCCCAATGCGACTTCGAATTTCGGTGTCACATTTTGCGTCTTTTTTTAACACATTTTTCAGATATTTTAATTTCTGTACCGTTTTGATTTCGACATCTCCAGTTGGGTGACAGGCTTACGGCTACGTCACGCTGAAACACCGGTTGATGTACGATCAACGAAATTAAGCAACGTCGATCCTGATCAGTACCTAGATGGGTGACCAAATGGAAATACCAGGTGCTGTAAACTGGGATGCGCGGGTGGTGCAATGGATAACGGCTCGGAATTGTTAATCGGAGAGCCGAGTTCCAATTCCCGTTGGGTTCGTTATATTCACTTACTCTTGGGAAAGGCATAAATATACCTCTTCTTTTCCCCCATCTATGGGTTAATTAGTAATACTTCTCTCACTAAACTATTATTATTTAAAAAAAAAAAAAAAAAAGAAGCAATTCTTACAACCTAAAATATTTTCTGGCTTTAAATAATGTTTTGATAAGCCGTAAGAACGAATGCATTAATCAATGTGTAAATCTGTCTGTCTTTTATTCTCATTATTATTATTATTAGTAGTAGTAGTAGTAGTAGTATATGCATAGGCCTGGTGATACAAGATGTCTGGTGTTTATAGTTAGAGATAAAGTGCCAACAAAGCTCCTCAATTCCACAGCACCCTCCTCGATAGCCTCCAGTGGTATCGACAGATTTAATCACCCATTCGATTTACTAATTCAACTAAAATCATCTCCCGTGCTGTTTTATCTTGTTTTAATCCTTCTTTACTTCATGCTTCATCAATTTTGTATCTCTCAGGCAAGGTCCTGCTGCTTTTTTAACATTTCCATTTCTACTTGGAATTGGTGTTTTGTGTGGATTTTTGTGGGAGAAGGATAGAACCGTTACATTTATGATATGAAAGGTCTATTTTCTATATCATCACCGAAAAAGTCCGGTTTCCATGCCTGTTTAGAATGGACAATTTAGATCACAAATATATATATATATATATATATATATATATATATATATATATATATACGTGGGTTGTCACTTTTTAAAATTTTCATTAATAAACTTCCCGATGACACCAGCTCTCAACTTGATCTCTACGCTGACGACACAACTATTTATTCCTGCCTCGATAAGTAAGGTTGATCAGTCCGACAAGATCAAAATTGCAACCGATGTACAAAACGACCTCAAGTCCGTCGTTAACTGGGACAAAAAAAATGGCTTGTGAGTTTTAATTCATCCCAAACTAAATTTCTCTCCATTAATCATCTGAGGGACCCCGCGCTGCTTCCATCAGCACGGCTGATGCTAACTTCTGGGGCTCACGTTCTCAACTGACATGAATTGGAAAGATTATATGGCATCTATTGCTAGGTCAGCTTACTAATTAACTCATAGCTGGGGGAGAATAGGTGGATTCATACCTAATTAGCATTTGAGAAGCAAACAAGAAATTATAATGTGATTATAAAGTGGGCGGGGGGTCAATTCTATATTATAATCTATATATAAACTTATCCTTCACTTTGTGGTCACGGCAGTTTCTATCCATTTATATTCCAGAGAATTTAAATAAATCTAAAAGATATGCCTGTTTAGCCAATCAGTATTTGATTGATTGATTCGTTTTCTACGGCTTATCAACCCTTTGCAGGTTATTTAAAGCCAAGATATATTTAAGTGTAAGTTTGTTTGTTTTGTTTTTTTTTAGATAACAATAGATTAGTTTTTACATGTCTTATAATTAACCCATTGCTGGAGGAGAAGAAATGGATTCATAACTTTTCAAAGTATTTGCGCTTAAATAAATATAACAAAACCAATTGAAATTGGTACTCAGCTACAGATTTCTGCTAAGGGATCCTAGATCAGAAACAATCTAATGTCACTTTGTAAGAAGGAAATATCGTGCTGAATCATTGATTGATTCATTTTATACGACTTATCAACCACTGGCAGGTTATTTAAAGGCAGAAAATAATTATGGTTTAGTGATAAAATCTTACTAATTAATCCATAGGTGGGGGAAGAAGAGATGGATTCATACTTTCCCCAAGGGTATTTGCATATAAGTGAATGTAGCTATAATCTCCAACTATTCAAATGCAATGTCAATCGACATCTTCAGATGCTTTGATCTATTCCCCGCCATTCTCTTCATCCTTTACTCTCTCTCACCCCTCTTTACTCTTGCTCCCACTCTCTGTAACCCCTCTTGCGTGCTAGTGGCACTACCGCCTTGCTTCGGGTGAAAAGCTTAAAGAAAAATAACGAATTGAACAGAAATTGGAACTCGGCTCTCCAATTAACAATTCCGAGGTATTATTCATGACACCAGCCTCACATAAATTCTTACAACAACGAAACAGTCACCCATGTTGGGGAACGGTGCCAAACCGTTCATGACTGTCAAATTCTGCCTCTCGGCGGAGAGGAACTCGGACGAAGCTTTGCCGAAGGGGAAAGTTTCGTCCGGGAAGGCAGACAGCCCTAAACCCGTTTATACGGGTTCGAAGGGAATATTTTTGGACGAGCCTACGGGCTCGGAGAACCCACAATAAACCGGCCTTGTGCCACATACGACCCACGTGGGGTGGGGGGAGTTAAATATAACGGTCACCCATGTAGGTACTGACCAGGCTCGACACTGCTTAACTTCGGTTATCGCAGTGAGGGAGGGACCTGTATTTCAAACGTATGTGGCCGTAAGCCCGTCGACAGGATTCTGATGCTGATGAACATGATTAGAAGAGGTTTTTATGTCTTTGTTTGGTGTGGGTGAGGGAGTAATGTGCTCTCCCCTTACGTGCAGATATCTGCAAAAACTGTCTTGACAAGTGTCGAAAAACTGCACAGGTGAAGGAGGTACTTTTCTTTTCGTTTGACAAATCCTAGCAGTAGTTATTAATTGCCTCATTGGTAAGAGGAACAAAGCCAAACAAATCGGGAGGCGACAGAATGAACCAAAGAGTGTGCCGTGTTAATCTTTTCTTTCGCAGCCTGTTTAAAAACTGAAAAACACTACTGACATATCACAATCTGTCAGTACCGGACTCGACCGAGTATTAATCATAAATTTGAAACCGAAAAGGTATTATTATTATTATTATTATTATTATTATTATTTCATTTGTTTTCTGTTGTGTACTCATTTCCATCCGGTTCCCCAAATCCTGAGCTGCAACAATTAGACCTTCTGTCTCAGTTTTCAGCCCGAGGCTCCTCAGGCACTGATGTGTTTTCTGTTGGTTCACATCTGCTTCTTTCCTTCTTTTTTATGTATTTGCCATTCAACGCCTTGTTCTCCCAGTTTTGTTGTAATTTCATTTGGCCAATTTGTTTTGCTTTCTGCTTTACCCGTTTGGCATAGATGACAGTCGATTCGTTTTTTGTTGGTATGATTCCGGGTATATTAAGCTGTTTGCTGAAGAGTGCAGCTTCTTTGTTCATGGAGTGGATTTGCTGTTTTACTATTTGCAGGAGAGGGTCATTGGTTTTTGCAAGGTAGGCTTCCAATCCTATTGCTGTAGTTTCTAGTGTTAATCGTTTCTTTCACAGCCTGTTTAAACCCTGAAAAAGACTACTGACATATCACAATCCTAATTATCGAACTCGACCAAGAATTAATCAAAATTTGAACCCGAAAAAGTATTATTATTATTATTTACTTTTCTTTCTGTTGTATACTGATTGCTTTCCGGATCCCAACCGGAGACCTAAGATCAGAAATAGCAACACGACATTTTCCATTGAACATTTTGGAAAAAAAAAAGCAAAACAAAAAACAAAATATACAACCTAAAATCGCATACATTTTACATAGATAAAGACCTTCGTAGAGTGTGAACTGTGCTTCTGAGTACAATTTTATGTATTTCTTTAAGCATGGGCTACCAGAGATCCCTTCAATGATTTTAACGGAACTTTTTCCTGTCAATCCGAGGGCTCCAACTGCAACTGGAATTACTGACGTCCTCACGTGCCACATTATTCAATGTTCTATTTTCATAGTGTTTTGGAGATCTTCAAAGATACTTTACAATCTGCAGGAACTGCCATTTTAATAAGAAAGCACATTCTGTTTTTGTGGTCTTCGATCACGATTTCTGGGCGGTTAGCTTTCATTGTTCTGATTGAGGGTATTGTAAAGTCTGATAAAATTTGTACAGGTCCTATCTCCGTAACCGTAAAAATGAAGGCTGTCAAACACCTTACCTATAACCGTAGTAACAAACAGCTTCATCATTATTAAATGGAAGTTGAATCACATTAAAAGTGCAACTCGATACAAGATTATATCCTGATATTTATCACAGAATCTGCAAGAATATATCTCTCTTCTTTCCAGATATGGGTTAATTACTAAGATTTGTATCCCTAAACCATTATTATCTCAAAAAAATAACAAAATTCTTAGACTAAAAAAAAAGTTTCTGGTTTTAAATAAATGGCAAATAGGTGATGAAACAAATCAATCAATCAATATTTGTTCTTTTTTTATTGTTCATTCTCCTCAGTTTTATTCACTCCACCGGCTTTCATCCTTAGTGGCTTTATCTTAATAATGTGGTAATTAATGCATGGATAGTGGGCCACAACCAGTAGCCTTATATATCATGCATTTTCCTCTGACTGGAAGTGTTCATCACTTTCCAGATTATTCGTGTCGTTCTTAAGACGGTTTCTTTCTGTAACAGTTCCACTGGGTAATCACTGCCATTTTTTTTTACCCGCGCCTCTATTCTGTCAGTCACCGTACCTAGTATATCAATAACAACTGGTATCATTGCAACCATCTACAACTTCCAAAACCATGCGAGTTCAAACTTCAATGGGTCATAGTTGATTACTTTCTCTTTTTCCTGTTGTTTTATCCTTGTATCAAAATGACACGATGGATCAATGATTAATCCTTCTTTTCCTATTTTATCTTCTATTATTATTATTATTATTATTTGTGTATGTTATGTTTCCTGCTTTCTATCCTGCAAAGCCAGGTTTAAACTATTGTCTTTAGGCCCTATAGGAGAATTGTCATTTAATTGATAGGACTTTTCTTAGTATATGCGATGTTCCTAGTAGGGCGATTTTCTGGGCAACTTGTATGTTGATGTTACGTGGGACACTATTAGTAAAATTGTCCATTCCTTTTCTCACGAGGCCCAGTGCTCCGATTACTATTGGTACAGTCTCAGTCTTCATTGCACACATCATGTTAATTTCGATCTCCAGGTCCTTATATTTGGACAATTTCTCGACAGTTTTTATGGTGACGTTTCTGTCAGATGTTGCCGCTATGTCAATAAGCATACACTTCCTTAATTTCTTGTCTTTTATTATAACATCAGGAACTCTTGGCTTTGCTTCCCTGTCAGTCTGAATTGGCATATTCTAGAGGATAGTTACATCGTTACTTTTGCGTAATAGTGTCTGGTTGGTGGTCATACCATCTCTCAGTGGTTTCGATTTTGTGCTTCTTGCATATCTTCCAGTTCACATATGGGCATAGTCATTTTTTGCTAGTTGCGTACTTGAGATAATATGGTCGATAGTTTCATCATATTTTCCATAGATCAGTTACTTCCATCCTTGATTATATGACAGTGATAGGATCTGGTTGCGAGGCTTAGTCCTTCTCTCGCAGCTTTCAGCCCGTTATTCTTCAGCCACTGATGTGTTTTCTGTTGATCCACGTCTGTTTGTTTAGTTCTTTTAATGTATTTGTCATGCAACGCCTGGTCCACCCAGTTTTGTTGTAATTTCATTTGGCCAATTTGTTTTGCTTTCTGCTTTTCTCGTTTGGAGTAAATGACATTCACTTCGTTTTTTGTTGGTAGGATTTCAGGTATATTAAGCTGTTTCTGGATGAGTGCATCTTCTTTGTTGATGAAGTTGATTTGGTGTTTTAATATTTGTAAACTGGTTTTTGTGAGGTAGGCTTCCAATCCGATTTTTTTAGTTTTTAGAGTTAGTTCAAGTTGTATTAAACCTCGGCTTCCTAAATCTCTTGGTACATGCAGCCTATCAATATCTGATTTCGGGTGGTGCATTCTCAATTGGGTAAGTATTTTTCTAGTCTTTCTGTTCAATCTTTTAATATCATTCAACTTCCATTTAATAATGTTAAAGCTGTTATGTAGCTAAAATGTTGATAGCTTCCATTTTACTAGCCGCATTAAATTCGCTTTCTATTCTTTTCGGATCTTTTTCTTCATAGTTGAATGTTGTATTCCCTCTTGTTCATTAATTTCGAAGTATTTGTATGTACCATCTTGGTCTAGTTCCTTAATCTTGTCGTTGATATAAACATCTAAATCTGTAGTTTTCGTTAATTTACCGCCTTTGAAGGTGGCTTTAGCACATTTGTCGATTCCGAACTCCATCCTTTGTTTGTTGAAAGTTTTGACAATGGTGAGTAGGTTTTTCTGCTGTTTGTCATACTTGGAAAACGTTTTAAGGTCATTAATATAAAATAAGTGATTCGGTTTGCCATTCTGTCTTTTATCCGTGGCTACTATTGTTCAGTCGGCAGCTAAATGGTGCTAATGCAAGGCAAAGAAGTAGTGGTGATACTCAATCTTCTTGAAAGATACCACTTTTGATATTGATTGGTTTCGATGTTAATGACCCGTTTAGATTTAGTGTAGTCTTCAAGTTTTTCATGCTTTCTTTTGTAAATTTAATCGTTGTGGGGCATACTGTGTATATTTTAGACTATTCTTTATTTATGAGTGGGGAACACTCTCGAGCGCCTTTCTATAGTCGATCCATGCTGTCGATAAGATTCTTTTCTTTGTTTCCACGTCTTCCAATATTGTTTTATTGATAATTATTTGCTTCCTGCACCAGTAACTTCCTCTTTTACGTC